>JAEQBH010007467.1:0-215397 GCA_016808115.1 Tetrastigma voinierianum | reverse complement strand
ATATTCTTTTATTTATCTCCTACTCAGGTACATTATCCTCCTTCCTTTTACACTTTATTTTCCTTCCTTTTACCCTTTATTTTGTTTCCTTTTTATTCCATTCTCTTGTATATATATAGGTGTCTCTATACTATGTAATACAAACTCACTCATTCAATAAAGAAAAACATTATTTTCTTCTCTCATTTCACATGATATTAGAACCATGGTTGGTTTTGGAGTGAGCCCTCTTCTCCGATGGATCTTCTAATGGACCTCCTCCTGGATCTTCTGGCGATTCTCCTAGTGGATCTTCTTAGTCTGACTCTTCGACGGATCTTCTCCCAGGGATCTTCTCAGCCAGATCTTCTCCCGACGCACCTTCCAAGAAATCTTCTCAATCGACTGACCTTCTCCTGTCGGACCTTTCCGACTACTCTCAATCCCGATCACATCTACTCCATCGTGGAACACCGGTGTCGTGATTGCTGTTTCTGGTGACGGATACAGACAAAAGATATCTTTATAAATGTTTTAAGATTATGCTGACTACATGTCGAACTGAGTGAAAGGTTGAGAATCACAATATTCTTAGATATCTTCGATTTATCTCCTACTGTGGTACATTATCCTCTTTCCTTTTACACTTTATTGTCCTTCCTTTTACCCTTTATTTTGTTTCCTTTTATTCCATTCTTTTGTATATATATAGGTGTCTCTATACTATGCAATACACACTTATTCAATAAAGAAAAACATTATTTTCTTCTCTCATTTCACAACATTTTTTGAGAACTCTTCTATGTTCCCTACCACCCACCCTCCCGCTTGATGTCATATCTCACCCTTCTTTATCATTCCAAATTACCTTATTTGTGAACTGGGCTATCTTCACCTATCAGGGTTTATACTGCTAAGCCAGATTGAAGACTGAGCTTCCCATGATTTATCTTCTACGGCCCTCCTCCATGACGCCGCTTTGCCATCTCTCGCTAATCTTCCCATTACCATTTGGAAAGGTACTGCTTTCAGAACCCCATCCTATTTATAATTTCCTCGACTTATCATCGCATCTTCACTATATTATGCTCTTTATTTCCACCTCGGTTTTACGCTTTCCTTGTAACCGTGCATGAAGCCCTTCATCCTCTGGTCGGGAAACAGGTAATTTGCTGAAGAAATGGCTACTTTGCATTCTACTAGCACATGAGACCTAGTCACCTTACATGTTGGCAAGTCTCCTATTGTTGTCGTTGAGTTTATATTGTTAACATTGGTTCGGATGGCTAGGTGGATTGTCTTAAAGCTCGTTTAGTTGCTAAGGGGTTAACCTGCCTATGGGCTCCAATTACTATGATACTTTTTCTCCCGGTTGTTATGATGGCTTTCTGTCATTTTCATTCATCGCATGAGATCTCGCCCTCGTGGATCAATTGACATCAATACGTATTCCATGGCTAATTCTTACCGAGGAGGTATATATGAAGCAACCACCTGAATTTGTTACTCAGGGAGAGTCTGGATTAGTATGTAGGCTACGTTGTTTCTTATATGGCCTAAAGCACCGAGCCCGGTCATCATACTCAGAGACAGAGTTTGGTATGACTGAGTACATCATACCGTCCGGTCTTCATCATCATACATCCTCGTGACAATAAGATCTATACGGGATTATTATAC
The DNA here is from genome assembly GCA_016808115.1 of Tetrastigma voinierianum. Classification (NCBI taxonomy): domain Eukaryota; kingdom Viridiplantae; phylum Streptophyta; class Magnoliopsida; order Vitales; family Vitaceae; genus Tetrastigma; species Tetrastigma voinierianum. Next base: position 213,738 of record JAEQBH010007467.1, on the reverse strand, counting down.
TGACGACATCAAGAGGAACAACTCCGTAACGATTAGAATGGTATTCTGAAACTGGTGGAAGAGAGAAGGATGAATCCTTTTTCATCGAATAACAAATAAAATACAAGAGAAATCCATTTATTTATATAGGTTAGGAAGACACACAAAAGGAAAAATAAATAAAGTACAAATAAAAGGAAAATAATGTACAAGAAAGGTAGGGAATAAATCAGAAGATATTATAAGAATATCCTATGATTCTCAACACACCCCTAAGCTGTGAAGATATGGTAAGAGACATGTTCTCGTTACAAATGAACTAATCCTTGGACCCTGAGAAACTTAGTGAAATGCACGTTAGTCGGGTGACTCCAGTCGACGAACTAAGAGGCCATACATCCCGAGTCAATCTTCTTCTCGAATGAAGTGACACCACTCTTACCAATATGTTTGGTCATCTCATGAAAGACCGACTGGAAGCAATGTGTGAGTCAGCTTCAAGTTATCACACACAAGCATCATTTGGCCATCCTTCCTAAATCTTAACTCCTGAAGAAGCTGTTTGAGCCATATAAGTTCACAAGTTGCCAAAGCCATAATTCGATACTTAGCTTCAGCACTAGACCTGGCCATTAAATCATTTTTCTTACTTTTCCAGGATATTAAATCGCCTACCAAATACACACATCTCAAGTGGAAGGTCTGACTGCTATGTGCGAATTCCCTCGCTCAATCCGGCATCACAATATCCAAGCACCCAGTGTGACCTCCGCCTCGTTACATAACATCCTCTATTTAATCTTCCTTTGATATAGCGGAGAATACAGATCACGGCATCCTAGTGGCTATCACTTGATGACTACAGGAACTAACTAACTACACTCACAGGAAAAGAAATGTCTGGTCGAGTGATGGTGAGGTAGTTTAGTCTTCCCGCTAGTCGTCAATATCTCCCCGATCTCGGTAGGCTCCCTCGTCTGTGCAATAAGCTCGACATTCGCATCCATGAGCCGTCTACGCTGTGTTTACGTGGGGCTTCAAGATACCTGGCCTTAATACATCCAAAGATACTTCCCAAGACATGACCACATCGAATTAGATCGAAGTATTCTAATCCTCATAAAGTACTTGAGTTTTTTCAAGTCTTTTTTGTCAAAGGCCACAGATGCTGCTTAAGCTTCGAATACCATCACGACACGCCTTGGCATAATAATATCGCCCACATAAACAATCGCCAGGATATACATCATTCCTGTCATTTATGATGATATAAGACAGAGTGGTCTGATGTGCTTCGAGTCATACCAAACTCTTGTACCACGTAGCCTAAAGCAATGCAAACCAAGCTTCGAGGAGCGCGTAAAGCCATATAATAACGACGTGAACAGATACGAAACTAGGTTCCCCGAGCAACAAAACTGTGGTTGCTCCATATGGTACTCTCACAGGTTGCCTTAGAGAAAGACATTCTTGATGTCCAACTAATACAAGGGCTAAGAACTCATAGTGGCCATAGATAAGAGAAGACGAACAGAAGCCATCTTGGCAAAAGGAGAGAAAGTGTCATAGTAATCTAATCTTTATTATATCCGAGTATACCATCAGAAACCAAATGTAGCCAAGACTTTATCCAACTTAATTACATTCGCACTAACTTTAAGAGTATAAACTCAACCCAGAATCATCAGGACTTGCCAATGTGCAAAGACTAGTCCCATGTGCCGCAGAATGCAAAGCAACCATTTTTCAACCATTGTCTGCTTCAACAAGAGATGAGAGGGTCTCACAGCAAGTAGATAAATAGAAACGTAAGACAAAAAGTGTGAGGAAACAAAATGCATGCAAGATAAAGAATCGATAAGATAGAGTATATAAATAGGATGAGGGTTACGGTGAGGAATGATACTTTTTCGAATGGCGATAGAGGATCAAATGGAGACGGCAAGATCGACGACGGAGGAGGGTGAGCAGAGATGAGTCCACGAGACTGCAAGCCTGGTGACACGATGACAAGGCATAAACCCGTAATGGACGAGGTGGAGTAGTCAGACCTTGAGGACTGTAATGGGAAAGATGAGGTGTAAATAAGACCTCGAGACTAGAAGGCGGTAGGTAGAGAAAAAGAGAAGAATGTTAACAAATGTGACATCAACAAACGAAGTATCATGTGTATCTGAGTAATATGTTGGTACCCAAGGCGAGGAATAACTAAGGAAGATGCACTTCGCTGCCTTTAGCGTAAAGTTTATCTTCGCCGTGCAAGGACGTGACAAACAAGTGTATCTGGAAACATGAGATGCCAGGGTCGATTAGAAAGAGAATATCGAGCAACTGATTTATTAAGTGGCATGATCAAATAGCGCTAGATGTTGCCCCCCAAAAACGCTGAGAACTATATGACGGAGGAGAAAGTAGCTGCTTCTCAACTGGCGGACGATTTCTTTATTCAAACACCCCATTGCTGTGGAGGTAAACACAAGAAGACCGATGACACCCATGAGAGGCAAGTCGGTGTCAAGGTAAAGGTATTCTGCCAGAAGCCATCATCACAGAAGATGCGAATAAGTATGAGATTGATCAAGGGACCAAAGAAAGAATTTTTGGAGCATAGAAAATAACTTAGCTCGACTCTTTTCATTAAAAATAGCTAGGTACAATGGGAAAAATCATCAATAAATGTAACAAAATACCAGAAACCTGGGTAGAAGTGTCTGATGGACCCCAACATTAGTGTGGACGAGTCAGTGCATTTGGTTTGATTCAGCGCCGGAAAATAAAACACGAGTATGTTTCCCAAGTCATTGCGACCACACTCTAGTGAAGATAAGCTAGAAAAGCGAGAGACCATCTTCCGAAGCTTGGAAAAGTTCAAATGACTGAGACGACAATGGACGAGAAGAGGGTCATCTGTTGAAGTGCAAACGGTGGAAGATGGGGTCGAATTGAGATGATAAAGGTCTGACTGTATATCCTATGCCACCGTCTCTCCGACCCATTCTACAAGGTGATAGAAGAGTGAGAAAAGGTAATCGAACACTGGCGCCTGCATTAATTACAGACAGACATAATATTAAACGGAGAATCAAGAACATAGATAACAGAAGTAAGAGGTAAAGATGAGAGGGGATATGACTCGATGCCTCAAGCCATGGTTTGAGTACCATTGGGGCCTAAAGTAATCATGTAAGGTGAAGTGGATAGTAAGTGAAGAGAAGAGGATCCCATACCGGCGGTGATAGATCGAATGCACCTAAGCGAGAATCCATGGACCAAGAGAGTGTGTAAGATACAGGCAGGCATTAATGGCTCCGCCACGGCAATGAAGGTAGATCACAAGATGAGTAAGGCGGCTTGTTCTCATATTCACTGTGCGCAAGAGTCACCCCTACATGGATATTAAGGCTGTCCTCAGCCATGGGTCAAGATCTGGCGATACGAGCAAAGGCGATGTAATTGATAACATCTATCTCGAATGTGTCTAGCCATTACGTAGGGTACAATGAGGTCAGCCGGCCTCGCCTGGTACCCACCACAATGAATAACAGAATCACCGCTTAGGGTGAGATGGAGCAAGACATCGGTCTATTTCGAAACCTCAAAGGGTCGAGATCGAGTCGCAATGGATGAATGGCGCAGTAACCGAGCAAAAATGTCATCAAAGGTGGGGATAGTAGAGCCAGTAAGAATCTGTTCCCGAATGTTGTCAAACTCTGTGCCAAGTTTAATAAGAGTAGATCATAAAGATTCGACCATGCCGACAAGCAGGTCTCTGTGATCGCTTGACTTCGGGGCAAGACAAATACATTTCATTTTTCAATGTAGACATTCGGCCTGCTGCCGGAAGATAATCGGCTACCAAGTCGCCTCCCGTACTATCAACTAAAGAGATGACATGTTAGATGTTGAACACGAAGCAGAGAGCAACTCTTAGCTCAGTCCTAAAGAATGATGTGTCTGATAATCCAAGGTTGTCGAAAGGTTTGGGCTTCGATGGACTCGCCGAGAATATTATGTAGTAAAGCATCATGTTTCGAAGACCCCAGGGCGTTTATCTCGCATCAAACACTAGACTGTGAGGTCGACCGTCTTCAACACCATTTTCAATAAACCATAATGTAACATAATTAACCCAAGACTGATAGTTATCACTTCCCTGGAGTCGATTGATAGTTATCATGGAGTTCCAATGAAGAACGAAGAAAAGTTTTTAAAACTTTTGTTATAGTGGGAAAATTAAATAAATCAATCCAGAAAACAAGAATACCAAAACTGTTGAAGGTGAGAGAAGCTACAAGATGTCGGGTCGGAAAGAGCCGACAAATCGAATAATCCGTGAGAAACAACTCCAGCCGAGAGAACTGGCAAACACTAAGTCGAGGCGCTGGATGGAAGATACGTGGAAGCCACGGTTATTTACGGACAAGAGCTAAGTGGTGGTTCGCTGGGAGGGGCGTCAACCACGCGCTCTCACGCGCCACCCACGCGACGACGCGTGAGGAACAGTCACAGGAGGAAGACATGCACGTGGGAGACGGCCGGAGTTCGTACCTGGTGGACTTACCGCTGACAAGTCTAATGGGGCTGGTGATATCTCGGTCGCACTAGGGTCGCCGGCTCGAGAAGTCGTCTAAAAGCACTGCAGTTGATGAGGTTCGGGCCGTGGCGAAGAATCTCGATACTTTCTGCGATAAAGGTGGAGAGGCTGGAAAGAGATCAAAACTATATGGCTGGGGCTGTCAAAATTGTAAAATCACTACAACTCCTAACTCGAATCTCCTATGGCCTGGGCAGAGGAAGGGTACAAACTTTTTCTTTCTATTAAAACTGGGCAAAATATAAAAGATGATGCGTCCCACCTATTTATATAGGTTGTAGCGACACACAAAAGGAAAAATAAATAAAATACAAATAAAAGGAAAATAATGTACAAGAAAGTTAGGGAATAAATAAGAGGATATTCTAAAAATATCCTATGATTCTCAACAAAACTTAAACAACATTTTTTAGCCACTTTCAGACTAAAAAAAGTAAAGGGAAACCTAAGTATTTTCTGGGGATTGAGATAGCTCAATCCAATTTCGGTGTGGTTATGTCTCAAAGGAAGTATGTCTTGGATATATTGGAGGAAATTGGTATGCTAAACTGTAAACTTGTAGACACTCCTATGGATTCGAATGTTAAGATTGTACTTGGACATGGGGAGCCTTTACGAGATCCAGGGAGATATCGACGACTAGTGGGGAGACTAAACTACCTCACCATCAATTCGAATCGAATATTTTACTGTGGAGCGTAGTTATTCGGGCTTCCTCACAATACCACGATACCACTAAGATGCCTGGATCCGATCCTCGCTCACAAAGGAACACCTGGGCTATGGGGTGTTATACGAAAAAACAAAGGTCACACCTTGATTGTTGGATATCATGGATGCGATCGGGCAAGCTCACCAGACAAACGCCCACTTCACGATATCGGTATTTATCGAGGCAACTTAACATTCCGAAGAGTAAGAAATGATGTGGTACTGTTCAGTGCCAAAGTCGAAGATCGAGCTACGACTGACAACTTGTAAACTCATATGGATTAAAATGTACCTTCTTCGGGAGCTGTGGATTCGGGGAAGGACGGTAATAAATGGCGCTTGTGTGTGATAGCCAAGCAGCCTTACACATTGCCTCCAACCTTGTCTTTAATGAGAGGACCAAACATATTGAAGTGGATTGTCACTTCATTCGAGAGATGATTGCTTCAGGATGCATGACTACTAGTTTTGTCAACTCGAGTGGCCGACTAGCAGACATTTTCACCAAGTCTATCCGAGGATTTAGTGCATTTTAGAATAAGTTGCATATGACCTATAAGTGCCGAAGGCCAGGGGGAGTAAGAGAATCATATATATTTCGATTTATCTTTTCTTTTTTATACATTATTTTTTCCATTTTGTACTTTATTTGTTTCCTTTTTATGTCTTCCTGATGTATATAAATAGGTAGGATCTTTACTATATTTTTACACATTCAATTACTAAGAAAACACTTTTTTCTTTCTAGGCTTTTTCTTACAAAACAGTCAATCTAGTTTTATGAATAGGTACTTTAGGGAGGCAACTAGCAAGTTGACCAAATCCAACTTGAACCCAACTTGTCGCTTGCGGGTTTAGGCAATTGTTCTTAAACACTTCAGAGGAATTGTGTTAAGTTTTTTTGAATATGATTCGATTTACCGGGGCCTCGGGAGAAGATTTAAACAACCTAATCCTCAACTAAACCCAATTTCATCTTTTTTATAATATTTATAATATATTTTGCTCTCAGATAATGATTCTATTTTCTTTTTTACATTTTTAAAGAAAAAGTATTAAACTATCATTATATCATATCCTTTTTCATTTTTTTAGAAAGATATGTAAATGTATTTTTTGTTAACATCTTGATATTCCATCCCATTTGTACTTAAGCTTTAAATAAATAATTTAGTTGTTATACCTTTATCCTAGTGATGGAAGATGTTTTTTCTGTGACATAGGGATGGGACATCAATTGTACTTTCAGATGATGTTGGTCAAATATATTTGCTAAATACAGGCCAAGGCGAATCTCAAAAGGATGCTAAATATGATCAGGTACAAAATTGAAAAATAAATGATAGGTCTTACAAACTGCTTTTATGATTTTTAATTTTGTGTGTATCTTTCCTTCAGTTCTTTCTTGGAGATTATCGCCCCCTTATTCGCGACACAATTGGAAATGTTCTTGATCAGGTTAGTTTAATTGCTAACATTACATGATTATATCACAGATTTTACTCTTGTGCTTTTATGATCATTAGTAACAAACAGTACTAGAAAATGAAATGATAGCATTCCATATGTCCTACTTATTATTGCAGAGGTATGAAAATTTGTTAGTAGTAATTAATTTGGTGATTTTTTCAGTTTAAGCTGCAATTTATTTTCAAATCTTGTTTTTTAATATTTGCAAAGACTTCTGAAACTCGGGGTGTTTGATTTTGAAGCTCATATATGAGCAATCACTGCCCATCAGGACCAATCACTGTCAAAGATCTGTAGTGGCATATTTTCTTACATTTGTTAAATCTGTATAACATCTGATGAAGGGACTGTTTGCTCTACATCGGAGGAATATCTGAAGATCCCTTTGCATTCTAGTATGTTCAAATTACCCTCTAAATATGCTATTTTTCCCCCCTTAAAACAACTTTCTGAGAAAATGGCTTCTCTTAGTAATAGTTTTGTCTATGATGGGAAATGGCAGGTATTATACCATATCCCGAGCCTTATCAGACTATGTACCAAAAGCGTCGGTTAGGAGCGCTTGGCATTGAGTGGCATCCTTCTTCCATAAACCTTGCTGTTGGACCAGATTTTAGTTTAGGCCAAGACTATCAAATGCCACCCTTGGCAGACTTGGACAGAGTAATTGAGCCACTACCAGAGCTTGTGGATGCTTTGTACTGGGAACCGGAAAATGAAATCATAAGTGATGATACTGATTCTGAGTACAATATTGCTGAGGAATATTCCAGTGAAGGTGAACATGGAAGTTTAAGTGCTGCATCTTCTTAGTGATCCAGAATGCAGTGCAGAAGACAGTGAAGTTGAACACGGCCATAAAGATAGTCTTCGTAGATCTAGAAGGAAAAAATACAAATCAGAGGTATGCATTGCTTTAATGAATATCAGTTTCCTTCTCGTTTATACTTATTTGGCATGAAATCCTACTGTTTTTCAGGTGGAGGTCATGACTTCTTCTGGGAGGCGTGTTAAAAGGAGAAATTTGAATGAGTGCGATGGCACATCATCCAGGAGTAGGACTAAGAAATCAAAGAACAGACGCAAAGTTTCAAAGAGAAATTCTTCTAAAATACAGTCACAGAGACCTCAGCGAGCTGCTAAACGCAATGCCCTGAATATGTTCTCTCAAATTACTGAAACTTCTACAGAAGGAGATGATGATGAAGGTTCAGAAGGTGATTCATCAGACAGTGACCTAATGATGCAGGATCCAAACATGCAAAATTTGCAACAGAAATATCCAAGAGGTGAACAATCCTCCTTAGGCATTCTCAAGATTCCTGAACAAGAATTCCAGTCTAATGCTGGGAACAGAAGGAGATTGGTTCTTAAGTTCTCACTTCGTGATTCTAAAATGTCTAAACCTTCAGATGATACCAGACCCAAATTTGATGCACAGGCTGATGTTGTGGATTCGCCTTCTAGACCACCTCCTAAAACTGTTGAAGAAATGGAAACCAACTTAATCTCTGAGGATCCAGAATCATCTTCCATGCATGCAGCTGATATGAAACAATCTCAAAAACCACAACAGAGATGATTTCATGCATAAAACGGGATCTGAAGAGATTGAGGATCATTTGGATACATCCGCGGGTTACAAGGATAACAAAATCAGATGGGGAGAGGTCAAAGCACGCACATCGAAGCGTTTGAGATCAGGAGATTTCATTGCATCAGATGTATGCACAGGATTCGATGCAAGTCTTGATGTTCATAATGGAAGTGGGAATGATATTAATGGGCAATATAAACCTGGGAATGGATGTGGAAATTCTTCACCTTCAGAAATCCAAAATCTTGCAGGTGAGATGTTAAAAATTCAGGGCAGGGATGTGCAACCATTTGGAAAAACTGGATTAGAGAATATGGACGATGTAAAAAGTAAGGAGCTTGCTCCTCCTGGAGAAGCAGATAAATCATCCTCATTTCATGGGTCGTCTCTGCTTGATGACCAACAGAAAATTGATGCTTCTGTTATCTCTTCTAATGGAAATCTCAACAAGCAATATAAAGGTTGGTCTGGACCAGATGAATGCAGAGATCACGACTCAGTAGAAATGGATGAAGTTGTTGGCATAAACCGCTCCCATGATCTGAAAGGGAATCCTCCTACCGGTTCACTTAAATTAAGAATTAGATCAAAGAGGATTGTTAGGGACCCTAACTTTCCTTCCAAGCTAAAGTTTATTACTGCCACAGAAGAGCCAAGTAATGTTGGAGGTGATGTAATGTTTGGAAGCCGCTCAAGGATGGAGCATGATCAAATTTCAGAAGTACCAGATGAGGGTACAGAAATTGAGACGCCAAGTTCTTCACATAGGTCACATTCAAATTCAGACAAACAAAATTATGATGCTGTTCATAAAAGAGCAAAATCTAGAGCCAACGCTGAAGGTTATGGTGGCAGCATGGAAGAAAGTGCTTCAAATGCTGGCAACTATAATGTCGACTCAAGGATTCATTTTCATGAATCTACAACTGATGTAGTGCATAGAAGAAGGTTTATGGGGAGGGATACAACTTCACAGGAGCCAGATATTGTAATGGGTAAATTTAAAGTCAGGGAGGAGACATCAAAGAATGCTGAGGGCTATTCCAAGAAAACAAGGGATCAACTTCAGTCTGAAGAATGGGTATCCAGTTCAAGAATGAGAGTTAGATCAAGGTCTACCAGATACAGGCGAGGCGATTATGATAATTACCTGAGTCCTTCAGCTGAAGGAATCTAAATTCCTCCACAAAGTAGAGAAAAGTTTCATGGCTGATGTTGACAGAGCATGAAGAGGGTTACCGATACATTCCTCAGCAAGGTGATGAAGTGGTATACTTGAGACAGGTAATCTCCACTCCATTGCCCTTCTCAATCTCTTATACATTTTTTGTTTGAAATTTTTATTTCATGATATTCTTGTATAGGCAATTCACATGTGGGATGCCTTCACTTTCAGGGCCATCAGGAGTACATAGAAAAATTAAATCTGCGCTCAGAAGTGGGTCCTTGGAGATCAATGAAGGCAAACATTAGAGCTGTTGAAATTTGTTCGATTGAAGACCTGGTTTATGCCTCGCTTGCAGGTTCTGGGGATAGCTGCTGTAAAATCACCCTTAAGTTCATAGATCCGCTGTCCAGTGTGTTTGGTAGAACATTCAAATTGACTCTGCCTGAATTGATTAATTTCTCTGACTTTGTTGTTGAGAAAACATGGTATGATGCCGCAATCGGAAGAAACTGGACCCATAGGGATAAGTGCCTGGTCTGGTGGAGGAATGGAGAAGATGGTGGTGGGAGTTGGTGGGAAGGTCGGATTCTTGCTGTGGAGGCAAAATCTCGAGAGTTCCCTGACAGCCCTTGGGAAAGATATGTTATCAAGTACAAGGGTGATGCTGAAAACAATCTACATAGTCCTTGGGAACTTCATGATCCTGATATCCCATGGGAAGGAACCAAATTGACTTCTGAGATCAGGGATAAGCTGCTTTTCTTCTTTGTTAAATTGGAGGAGTCAACTCCATAAAATTCAGGTTTTCCTTTTCTTCTTGTCGTAGGTTTTTCGTTAAGAAACAATGATATTCATATTAAATCCAAATCCTATAAAGCTTTGAGTTTGTAGGAGAGTCGACCGCTAATACAGTATTTGTACCATTATTTTAAAGAGGTTTTGATTCGATCCACCTCTTGGGTAATTTATTCCCATTTGTTTATTTGAAAGTCCATGAAGGATTTAATACGTAGCTTTGTTCGACTCATGCATGTACGGTGTCGCATGTGAGGGAGAGTGTTAAGAAATATGATGGTTTTTATTTAATTGAAGTCTTATAAACTTGAACTTGTAAGAGAGTTGACCATTTAACATTTTTAAAGTGCATGTTTCACTTAAGGCTGAGAAATTTTGTTCCATGCTTGCACTTTGGCCAAAGAAACAAATAGCAAAAGAATGAAACGTTTATTCTGAAGGTTCTGATCAAATCTATTTTATCCTTTGCAGGATTATTATGGGATTCAGAAATTTAATCAAGTTGCTCAGAAATTGGACTTCCTTAACAGGTATCTCTTTCGTTCTGTTTGGGAACTGTTTTTAAAAGCTCTCTTTTTTTCTTGACCTGAAACCAACTTTGAATAGAAGTTTTGTTTAGATTATGTTTGTACTCAAAAAATTGAGTGAAAATGTAAGAGAAACAAAATAAGGAGGAAAAGGAGAATGAACCAAAAAAGTGTTGAGGGGCTAAAATATAGTGTTACGAATAATTTTCATTGTTTGAATTTCTTTTAACTTTTTAATATAAAGATTAAGGATATGATTGGTTTTTTTTTTAAATCAGGTTATGTTTCGTTTTAGGGAAGTATAAAGAAAAGAAATAAAAATATTAAGGAAAACTACTTTCTTATGTTTGATTGTCGAATAAAAAATCTAAAAATTGAATACATTAAAATTACTTTTAAAACTTACATATTTTAAATTGCTTAATCTTTATATTGATGAATTAATATAAATAAAATGAGTTTGAAATATTAAATAAAATAATATATCATATTCAACTCTTTTTTAATTTTTTTCTTCTATTTTATTTCTCTTGTATTTTTCCCTTAAATTTTCTGGAAATTAAACATAGCCTAAATAATTTGAGATATATAAGTTTTCAACTAATTTTAATTATATTTTGGTTTTTCTTTAAAAAAATTATATTTGTTTTTACGAGAGATTAGATATACAAACATTTGAAAATTCATTTCCTGTTTAATTAGTCCCTATTATTCCTCTTGCAACATTGGCAGTGAGTAGGAACTGACTCACACTCCCTTATGATACATGAATGCAATCAACTACCTAAAGCTAATTGAAAAGCTATTGTGACATTGGTTATCTAGAGGTGTAATCGAGTCGAGTCAATACAAAGTCAAGCTCGAGCTCAACTAGATTAAAAAACTTGAAACTCGAACTCGCTAACTTTTTTCGTATGTTCAAACTCGACTAAAATTAGGGGCTCAGCTACTCGAAATCGACTCAAGTTCTAGGATTTTTAGGATTATTTATATAGTGAGGGTATAACTGTAATTTAATAAATAATAAATAATAAAACTCGATTAAGTCAAGAAAAATGAGTCAATATCGACATTCGATCCCCACTGACAAAGTCATACTGTGCCGATTCGATTGACTCAATCGAAGTTCGAGTAACTCACTATAGTTGACTCGCTTACTACGACATCATCTTGGTATTGCTTCCAGTCCAGAGCTTTTTGAATGGTCCAGTAGTTATTAGCGTAAGGAACATATGGTGGACATGGGAGAAGTTGAGAGTGGGTCATCTTAAATAATCAACTCTTACTAAATGCTAAGTTTATAAGATTTAGGTTTAAAATGAATCTCATCCTTTACACCATTTCTACGCTGTGGAACTCATCTTAGGCAGCCTAAGAATCAAACAAACCAAACAGAATCTATCGTGGAATTTCAAATACATAAATAAGGATCAAAGAGTTTAAATTACAGAAAGAGGCGGCCGAATGGCTCTAATACTATGTTAATCGGGACTCACTCTCTTAAAAGCCTGCTTGTTTCAAGTCCTGATCTTTTGAGGTGGGAATTGATGCAGGTTTCCAGTTCCATTATATCCTGAAGTGATCCGGCAAGATTGGAGAACAGTTATTATCGGACAGTAGAGGCTGTGAAGCATGACATCACATGGTAATGTTGTCCAACGGCCAACTATATATTTCTGGGGAGAAAATGCAGAGCATCTAACAAAATGAAGCGGCTGTCAGATTGGTTCACAAGGACACTATCAAAGTTGTAAGAGAGGCTAATTACACAACACATCTTTATTTTTCATTTTTCATTTTTTTTTTTTACTTTTATTTTATTTTATCTGTTTTTTACAGACCCATCCACCCAATTTTGGAAAAAGGAAAAATCTTTGTTTAGGCTGTAGTGTTGTATGGCATTGAGGACAGGTCCAGGGCTACAGAAAAATAATATTTGTTTCTTCCAGAAATTGTATATGTACAGATAGGCTCACCATTTTTAATGGTTTTCTTTCCTCATTTATATGAAGAAAAAAAAAAGATTTTTTTATATTTCCGCTTGTTTATAAAAAAAAAAATATATATGCAGAGAGGAGAGAGAGAGCAAATATATATATATATATATATTCCTTGTGTTTACTTTTTTTGACAACCCTTTTGTTTTACTTATGTTCTTTTTCTTCGGATCTGTAAAAAATTGCACATAACCTTAACGATTAAGCAAAAAATCAATTGCAATATAATAAAGAAAAGGAAAAAGAATGAAAATTGGAGACGAGAAACTTAGTTTTAGATGGTTTTTTCAGAAAAAAAAATATTTAATGTATTAAAAAAAGCAATATTTAACTGTTTATAAAAAGTTGATTTATTTCTTACTGAGAACATTTTTTATAGTGACAAAATATAAAAGGTTTTAATATATATATATATATATATATATATATATATATATATATATATTAGCCAATATAGATTTCACGAAAATAGTGATAAACTTAGAACCATGTAGTCTTAAATTTACTAATAATTAATATAATAATTACTAAACATTAGATATACCCTCTTCCATAAGTAAGACAAGTCACATTTAATATTATACTAAAATATTTGAAAACTAATTCACTTAATAGAAACTCTACCGATTGCGATTATCCGTAAGAACACATGTAAGATATAATGAATATTATATTAATTATTTAATTCGAAATTGATTATCTAGATCTCGCACAGAAAACTTAGAAAAACAAATTAGTATTTCGCACTCATTTGTGACTCAAGTGCAATTATAAAAAGAGAATTATACACATAACATACATTCAAACTTAGAAAATCTCATATATAAAACTCCTCAATACACAGATCTAATAAATAATTTCTAAAAATTTTAAAACTTTCAACCTTAATATAGTGGTAAAATACCTAGAAAACAGTGAGGAAAATTGGAAAAAATCTCGATTACATCCATTCACTAGACTTGGTAAAAGAAAATAGAACACTAGTACACAAAATCAAATACTTAGAAGAATCTAACAATAAAATTATTACAACTAAGAAAACTTGTAGAAATAAATGTTAACATACAGATATATTGTTAATTGAATAGGCTAGCATAACAACCTATTAAAAGATCAAACATATCTTAAAATACTTGAAGAAGTAAAAAATTTTCACAATATACCAGAAGGTCTAAGTTCAGAAAATCCTGTTAGTAAAACAGATTTAACTTTAGTAAAACAAAATAATATAATCATATTATTATTATTATTAAATATAAGTCTAAACTTAGTAAAATCTACTTATAAACCTAAATAGGTTCAAAAAACACAAGACATAAGATCTTATAAGCGAATAAATAACCTGTAAATAGAAAACCTAAGAAATCAATAACTATACCTAGAACCCATAATTTTGGAACGTAAAGACAAACAAAAAGGAATTAATAGCATAAGATCATTTTGAATTTGAATAACATTCAAGTAGGAGAAACAAGTAGTAATAATGATAGACTACGAGGCAATGATAAATACGAATGTAAATAGTCGAAATCATATCCGTAATAGACATGAAACTTAAGACTAATAGTTTAAAAATATTAGGAACTTAAGTAATATATAAAAAGAAGATATTTGAAAGAAGAAATAAATTTATAAAATGTATCGTAGAAGAAGAAATTCAATGTTCGGGAGATGATACAATTACTTTAGAATTATTAGGAAAAGTATAGTAGACAAGTTAAGAAAAGATTATAGCTTTGTCATTTAGATTAATAACTATAGCCATTAAAGGCTTAAGAAGGAAAGGCTAGAATAAAACATTAGTACATATATATGATGATAGTTGGGATGATATGGGAAAAGCAATGATAGCAAGTATGTAAAATATACACAATCAATAACACAGATAAGATATCAGATGCCGAGATGATGAGCCTTAAAGACTTACAACAAGATATTAAAATAGGAATTAAAACAAAATAGATATGAACAACAAATAAAAAGGTAGTAATCTAGCAATTAATATAGGATTTATTGGAAGATGTACAAATTATGCAGATAATAAAGTAAAATAAAAGTTGAAGATGTGGTAACCCTAACCACTAAAGGAGTAGGAATGGTTAAACCGCAGGCATTAAATACGTAAATTTAGCAGATTAATGATTTGGTGATTTTAAGCAGAAAAACAAACAAGTATAAATAAAATCCCTTAAGATATCAAAATTCTTAGGAAAACTAGTATAAGATTCATAGATTACAAAAAGAATGATACACAAGAAAGTGAAGAATACCAAGAAGAATTAATTAAATAAAAATAGATCAGAATTTAGAAGGAAAGATTATCCAATAAAGTTAATACTTTACGGCGTAGACTGAGTAATAAAGGTGAGAAGAAGATTTATTAAAATAGAAACATTAGCCTTTGGCAAAAGGAGAGAAATAGAAGAAGAAGAGATTAATTTATGGAGAAGAGAATATTGTGGTCATAGAATTAGTAGAAGATGACAATGAAGCTATGAATCAGATAATGATTTAGAAATGATGGATGATGAAGTAAGCACGCAACTTCTCCTACACTCATTTACGTAACCCAACCTATGGGAATAAGGTAAAGTATAGAGGAGAAATTTAATACATCACAAGCATATTATGAGAACAAACCTGCCAGTCAATCCTATGATGAATCCATAGATTTAGACCTAAGGGAAGACCTTACCTAATAGAAAACCCTATAAGTTCCAAGGACAAGCTTCAGGACAAATATTGAATATAGCATGATCCACAATTATGGAATAGTGTAATAGATGTGTGGAAGTATCCAGTAGTAGCAGAAGTCTGGAAAAATATACCCCAAGAAACAGATCCTGAAACCATGTATAAATATTTAGAAACCTTTTTAGGAGAAAGCACTAGGGCATTATGGGAATCTTATAAGACAAATTTTAGAGAAAATTACAATATGTCGATTAGAGCTAATCTTTATAATTTTGTAAAACCAAATTAGTAGTCTTATTACTGTGAGAAGATCCCCAACCTCAGACATCTTACTATTCAACAAAGAAGATTATTACATCTGGAATCAAATGCAGACATAAAAAGACCTGAAATATATAAAGAATTCTCACAATCATACTACTATTTGCGGTTATTTGCAGAAATGCCTACTTAACTAAGAGTTAGGAGAAAAATTATTTAGGAAACTTCTAGGAACCCTAGGAAGAGAAATTGAAACCTCATGGAGAGAATTGCAAAGGAGTCCAACAAGATGAGATGATAGAAAACCAAGAACCTTGGAGTATAGGACATAGATAACCATATAATGAAAATATTAAAAGAAAAATAGCGAAATACAAACCCAAAGACAACTTAAGAAAAGTCAATATAGATTTTGTAAAAAGAGGACAACCACAAACATATGGAATGGAAGAAAATAGAAAGAAAAGAAATATAAACCATATAAAAATTAC
Organism: Tetrastigma voinierianum; assembly: GCA_016808115.1. NCBI lineage: Eukaryota > Viridiplantae > Streptophyta > Magnoliopsida > Vitales > Vitaceae > Tetrastigma > Tetrastigma voinierianum. Next base: position 197,454 of record JAEQBH010007467.1, on the reverse strand, counting down.
AATAAAAGATATATTTTTAAAAAGATCTACTAGAAGAAACCTATTTGTGATCCCAAGCAGACACGTTAAAATACAATCCGGCAAGACAGATAAATAAACTTAAGGTGATGATGGGAGAACTGCATCACTTCTAGTTAATAAATCGTCTCTGTAAAAGAAAAACCTATATAATACTGTAAGATGCTTAGAATGTACAAATGAAGAATTAGTAATGACGAAGAACATCTCGATACCGAAACAATATATAAGATAGCTATGATCACTGCATGAAACAAAACTCAGACAAATTCTCCTACCTTCTCACCCCCGAGCTCTCTCTCTTCTTCACCTCAACTCCTTGCGATATAAATTCAAAAGCCTTCAAAGATGTTTTCATAAGTTCTTCGCCAAGCTTTCCACTCAGATAGCTGCTTTTCCTTCAACGAAATTCGCTTTGATATTTACATTCATTGTCATTTATTTATATGTTTAAATCCTAATCTGTTTTAGAACCTTAGGGGACATCCCGAAAGGGTTTCCTCCCCGAAATCCTAATGTCCTCAAAAATATTTTTACTCGAAATTTATTTTCCTTTCGATTAACGAATCCTTCCTTATATATATATGATCACGGGTCACTCAGATTCGATATTTTCTCACTGCTTCATTCAATTGTCTAATTGACTGTTTGTGACTATTTTAAGATAAGTGAATGTACGATTATACTTACACGATGCTTAATTAGTCAAAAATCTCTAGAATTATTGTTTAAAAAAAAGAAAAAAAAAAAAAGAAAAAAAGAAAGGCCATAAGAAAGTAAGGAAACCGAAAGGTGACATATAAAATTTTTAATTTCACTCCTCACCTCTTAATCCTCAACTTAAACTGAAATTACTCGGTCTTTTATATGTAAAAAATACAGAGAAGAGAGATTGTTCAAAGGCATGAGGAGTCCTTTGTAAAGTAAAGTAAATAAGCTGTATTTTACAAATTAGGCTTAAAGAGAACGACGTCGTTTCTTCTAAAACCCTCCCAAGAGTCCACGGCAGCTTAACCCAATCCCAAAACCCTAGATTTCCCATCTCCTGCCGTTCCGTCTGCAACTTTTGAACCTCCAGAGCCCCAACCCGTAACCGTAGTACCGGTGTGCTTGGTGAAAATGGCGGGAGGGAAGATGAAGAAGGAGAAGCCATCTCATGGTGCTTCTGCTTCAAAGCATTACCAAGGCGGTGTAACGTTCCATAAATCTAAAGGACAGCACATACTGAAGAACCCAATGTTGGTGGACTCCATAGTCGAGAAATCTGGAATCAAGAGCACCGATGTCATCCTCGAGATCGGTCCCGGTACTGGTAATCTCACCAAGAAGCTTCTAGAAGCCGGAAAATCCGTTATTGCCGTCGAGGTCGATCCTCGTATGGTTCTCGAACTCCAGCGTCGTTTCCAAGGCACCCCTCTCTCCAGTCGGTTGAAGGTATATCTCACAATTAGGGTTTCTGCTCCCAAGTTTCTCGAAATTTTTGTTTGTGGCTCCTATGTTTATTTTGAGGGTTTAGCTCAAACTTAGGGTTTCTGTTTATTTGTTTTGAGGACAAAATTGATCTTTCTGATTTGAAATTTGAAGTTCAATACTAAAAATATCCTTTGTTCTTATAATTCATGCTTTTAGTTTCGATTTTTGGTGAATTTTATTGAGAAATTATGACTAGGAGTTTTGATTCTGGTTTAATTGAGAAAATCAATGGTGGATGTTTAAATCCTTGTGGATGTTAATGTGTATCTTGATAGTAGATTTTGCATGGTAAGGATTCAAGATTTTTCATTTGCAGTCTCTCTAGGGTGTTATGCCTAAATTGTAATAAGTATTGCTCAAAGATTTTCTATTTGTTGGTGAATTTGATGTTAACAGGTTATACAAGGAGATAAATTTAAAGTGTGAGCTTCCATATTTTGATATCTGTGTGGCAAATATCCCTTATCAGATATCTTCGCCCCTCACATTCAAGTTGCTGGCACATCGACCCCTCTTCAGATGCGCAGTTATAATGTTCCAGAGGAATTTGTAATGAGACTGGCTGCTCAACCTGGCGAGAATCTCTACTGCCGTCTCTCTAGAACACCCAGCTTCTGGCGGGTCTCCCATCTTCTCAAAGTAGGGAAGAATACTTTGTGGGGTCACCTAAGGTGGATTCCTAGGTTCGGATTGGAGCTGAGAAAACCTCTTCCTCCCTGTCACTTCATGAGGATGATTAGTCCGACTTTTGCTTCAACTAAAGAACAAAACCCTTGGCCTCTATCTTCAGACAGAAAGTGTGCCTCCTTGTTGAGAAGAACTACAAGACTGTGCAAGCACTACAATTATTTCAGGTCCATCTGGGGATGATGCTGAGGCTGACTTAACTGGATTTGGGGATGCTAATGAGGATCAGAGCATGGAGTTGGATGATGAAATGGAGGTGGAGGATGGCAATGCAGGAGGGGAGGCTTCTGATTTTAAAGCAAAAGTTTTGAACATCTTGGCTTTGAGAAATTTTGAAGACAAGATCATCCAAGCTTACACAAGTAGATTTCTTATACTTGCTCTCTTTGTTCAACAAGGCCGGCATTCACTTCTCTTGATCACGATTGTAATCTTATTTTGAGTCATAACTAATTTTAATGGTTGTTTGCTATTAACCATTTCTTTTTTCTTTTCTTTCTTTAAAATTTAAATATAGCTTTGAATCATGTTTATGAAGATTTATTCAAGAAATTTGAGAAAAAGTAACTCTGTTGTATGTCACATCAGCTGTTGCCTTTCAAGAATTTATTATTCATTGCATTTGTTATATAACTATGTTCTCTTTTGGATGACTGGTATTCAAATCATTGCGTTTTATGTTAAGCTAAAGGGTGAAAACTCCCTAGGAACTCCATAGCTTGACAGAGGGGCACGGGTTGCATCAGGTGGCAGAGAAGATACATGACCAATGCTTTTTTTATTTTTCTCGTGCATCTTGTGGCTGTGCTGGTGACAATGATGATGATTTTGTAAATGTGCTTGTTCTGAAAATTTTGGGCTTTCTTAGACCGTCATAAGTAGTAAGCCGTTTGTGAGACTGAGAAGGCTGAATGCATGCTTAGCTGGTATAGGGAGGGGAGAGGAGTCTGAAATATTCATGTATAAATTTATGAGAAATAGAACAAAATATTATGTTGTAATACAAAGTGAATAAATGTCAAAAGAAAAAATAGTAATCTGTTTAACCTGCCGCAAGAATAGAACGTGCTCTCAGATGTGCTGCTAGAGGCTTTGGGGAAGTCGGAAAAAGAGAGCACTCCTCTTGGGATGGACTTACTACTTAATTGCTTTCTGTTAAAATTATCCTACTGCTCACAGATGTGCCATTGACACTGAAAGTCGGTTATGGTTCCATCTTGGGGGTTGGGGTGGGTTTACTAAGATGCTTTCAACAATTATCCCTACTGCTCTCAGCTGTGCTACTGGAGAAGTCGGAAAAGGAGAGCACTGATCTTAGGGTGGGCTTACTACTTAGATGCTTTCAGCAGTTATGCCTACCTCTCTCAGATGTGCTACTGAGGTTTATGAGTTGAGAAAGAGAGCATCATCTTAGATGGCATTTATTTGTTTGTTAATATCCACACTGGTAATATGGCTACCCAGCAATAGATGTCTTCTTCCTCAATCAAGTGACCATTTCCATTCTTGGCCCATATGCAGGTGATGAAAATAAAGGGGGTAGTGGCGTCTTCTTTCTGGGGAGGATAAAGACTGATGGAACAACCACACCATTTTCCACGATTTCCTTATCCAGTCTATGATTATTTGTTAGCCCCCTGAACTGGAAGAAGTTTCTAGACCACTCAGACTGCTTTGTACTCTCCATCCTCCTCCACAAGCCTATTGGATCCGGATGTGCTTCTGTATATTTTGAAGGCAGTATTTGAATTTTCTTATTTTAAAAACAAATTCAATCAGTATTTTTAATTTTTCAAAGCCCCTTGATAATAAAAGAGATACCTCCATTCTTTTAACTATACATATACTTTTCAAGTTTCAACCACTGGTTTACTCTATTATATACTTAGAACAGATTCTTTGTGTGGATCAATTTCACACTTTGAGAAAAATTTTAAATTTCAAAATGCTCAACATTATTGGTTATATTCTTTCCTTCCTGACATTGTAGAGATGAGAAATAAAATTAAAAGGAGTTCACCATCTTCAATCCAAACCCTAGAATATAGATCAAAGTTCCAAACTGACATTCTTTAAACTTTAACCCTTTTTTGAGTCATTCAAACTGAATTATTAAAAGTTATAGAAAGCTTAATAACATTAAATCCATAAAAGCTACTGAAAACCCAAAAACAAATAAAAAAGAGACTTGAAAAAAATAATAATTTGATTACTTACGTTTATCGAAAATAAGAGGATTATTTTTTTTACAAATATTAATGAAAACTCATTTGAAAGAAAACAATGATGATGAAAATCCTTATATATATATATGTTTTGTATTTATATTTTAAATAAGTTATGCTATTTTTGGGTCAGCTTAGTGAGTCAGTGTTAGCTTCTCTAATTTGGTAAAGTTAAAGGTTTCACCTCGCAGCAGAGGGGGCGAAGCTCTTCCTTAGGTACGCTTCAGGCCTTCTTCTTCTTCTAGTTCTTATTTCTCTTTCTGTGCTTTTCTTTCTTCTACTTTAGCTTCATCTCGTTATTCTGTTCTGATAAGTTTTTTGGAACTACCCACCTGTTATTAAGATATGAATGTTCATTGACTCCACTCAAAATCTGTAATCAAATTTGAGTATCAGTTTGTGTGGCGTGGTTTCTCAAGACAGAACCCAGGTGTTATGAGAGTAATGCACTTTAAGTTTAATGTTCGCAATTTTGAAAGATAATCTGAATGCAGAGTGAAGATGAGGAAATAGCTTCGTTGTATTGAAACGAAATTATAGATTTTTTTTTAAATTTTGAAATGATGTGATGCTCGTTGCCCAGAACGAAGACTTAGATAATTTGAAACCTTGACTCTCTCCAGATTTTGATGTTGAGAGAAAGCAGAGGTTTTATTTTATTTTTATTTATTTAGTTTTGCTCTGGAATTTTACATGATTGGAACCATGGATTTAGTCGAAAACCAAACAACCTTCCAGAAGGAAGTCTGAAATGGTTTTGGACACAGATGTGGATGAGGATTTCGCCATTTGCTGCTATTAATGGCAAATGTATCGTACTTTATGTGCGCATCACATGGGGCTCGCCTGGGATGGACCTGAGGGTTCTTTTATGTCCGGGCTAGCTTGTGCACCTCAATGCCCTGAAGTTGGCATAAACTGAGTAAACCTTCAAATGACCGCACGACTGAACCAAGAATCATTGGATTAAACCTGAGGCTTTAGACAAACTAGTTATCCTTGAGGTTGGAACTGATAAACTGTAAATCCAGTGAGACCATTCTTAACAGAAACTTCTTTAGTTTCAAACTCCACTGGTTATCCCAAATCCTTTGTCAGAGACAACCTCGAGCTGAACTGTAGCATAGTGTATCATCTCCATTATTTTGTGTTCTTATTCTGGCTCTGGTGGAAAATCTCCTGTAATGAAGTCCTTAAGGTGAATAGAGATGGAGGTGGGGCTGGGGGGCTTGTTGTGTTAGTGTTGTTCTGGTTTCAGGTCATTCTAGGAACAGTGAGGAAGGGAGGGAAGGGATAGGGTTTTAGGTTTCATTCATAGGAGAGAGAGGGAAGATGGGAGGAAGAAAGGAAGAGGAGAGGCGGAAGAAAGAGATTTAGGACAACTGGAAAATAGATTTCCACAGTGCAATGAAGAATTAGGATAACTGGAAAGTAGATTTCCACAGTGCATTGAGGAAGAATAAAAACTTGGGTAATGTACAAACTCACAACAAGAGGCAATTTCTTGGATAGGTAATGGCAATTGTAGCAGAATTATCAAAATTTCCAGTTCACCATGGTGGATTTGCTAGGGAACTCATGGGATATGGCAGTGTTTTGGCCATTATTGATGCAATTGATTTTTGAAATGGCAGAAAATAGTTTTGAGAAGTTTATCCAGTTAGTTTTAAACAGGAAATAATTGGAGAACAACACAATTTATTTTAATATCAGGTCTAGAAAGGCCGACTCTGATCTTCTTATCCAATGAGTTGTGATGCAGGTTTTCAAGAACACGGGACACACGATGGAGACTCAGACAGAGGGTGGCACGCCTCCTAAGCCTCGGGTTAAAGCTACTCTGAACCTTGGACCAGAAACATATACTGTGAATGCAAGCAAAGGTACCATTTCTGAGGAACTGGTTTCAATGAAAGAAGAGAGCATGGGCATACTGAAGGAATTCATCGCCAAACATAATGTTCCTAATGACGTCCCTGATGAACCACTTGAAGGCTCTTCAGATGACAAGGATAAAGTCCTGAGAATCCAAAGAAGCGAAAATAACTCCGTTCCTGTAATTTTTATTTTTATTGTTCTAGGGTTGAATTCCAAACATGAACTAGAAGCTCTCTTTGATCTTAAAGACCATCTATAGACAATCTAGAAATGCTGAAATGCTATACTGGCTATTCATAGAAGATCAAAGTGCAGTCTACTTTTTCATTCCTCTTCTGTGACATTGATAGAAACCGGAAGTTCTGCTTTTAGACACTCAGCAAATACATGCAGCCAAACACATTCCAAAACAGAAAACAGGGAAGAGCAGCAAGGAACAGAACAACTGAAGGCAATTTCTACACATAATTTGAACACTAATTCCAGAAAAGAACAAGAAAGATGAAAACGCTAAAAAAGAGACTGAGATAGAAGAAACAAAGCAATTCAAGGGGAATCAACAATGCTATGACACAGCACAGGCCCAAGGATGACTCCCCTCTCCTTCCAGCACAAAGACTGCCAGCATTACCTCAGCCTCACTTTTGTACCCTGAGAGACTGCTTATTTAACACCAGCTGGTCCTCATCTCACTTCCCAGTGTGTCCTCCCTTTTTTCCTTTCAGATGAAACCGCCAGATGGTCTGGCCGTGCTTGGAATTAGGAGCTGATTGCTCTTCTCTGTCTTTTTGGGCTATTTCTCTATCATTGCCCGCCCCATCAAGCACAGTCTTGTCCTCAAGACTGAAGGTTGGGAATTTGCTTTTGAACATGAGTTCCTCTTCCCATGTGGTATCTTCCACCGGTTTGTTCCTCTAATGAATAAAAAATTGTCTATTTGTTTCACCATGTTGCTGGATGGAGCCCTAAGCCAATACCTTATAGAGAAGCAAGAGATCATCTTCCTTTAATGTGAATCCATCAGGTAGGGCTGAATTTATAGTTTGCATGACCACTGATCGCTTTAAAAGGGAAGTATGAAACACCGGATGGACCTTGGAAACTGGTGGGAGTTTCAGTTTGTAAGAAACTGACCTAACCTTTTCCTCAACCTGAAAGGGGCCATAGTAACGTGGAGCCAGGTTGTGATAGATACGTTGGGTTAAACGGAGTGTTGGTCTTGTGGGATGCAATTTTAAGTGGACCTAGTCCCCAAGCTCAAAACTAACATTCCTGTTATAGCATTGGCAATACGTCCCATATGTTCTTGAGCTTTAGTAAGATGGAGTTTGAGTTGACGCAGGCCTCATCTCTATCTTTTAGGTCACTTATAGCCACCACCTCGACCATTACTTCCATTTTAACATGTTGGCACCACAGTAGGTGGTTTTCTGCCGTAGATAGCCTCAAAAGGTGTAATGCCAATAGAAGAATGGAAACTGATATTGTTCCAAAATTCCACCCATGGGATCCAAAAAGACCAAAGTCGTGGTGTTCTAAAGCAAAACATCACAGGTAGGTTTCTAAGCATCGATTTACTACATATGTTTGGCCATTGGGACTCTTGACAGACAGATAATCTCATGCAGCCAGAACTTACATGCGAATAATTTTGGTTAGAATCTGGTCTATAAAAAGAGGGTCTCGATCACTAAGGATAGACTTGGCAATGCCATGAAGGATTACTACTTCCTTCACAAAATTTAGCCAATATGGCAGGCTGTGTAAGGGTGTTTCAACAAAAGAAAATGGTTGTATTTAGACAGCCTATCCACCACACCACCAAAGAAATATAACTCTGGATTGGAGGCAAGCTAGATATAAAGCCCACAGGACATGTGTCTCAAATAGTATCAGGAATTGCGAGGTTGTAGGAGTCCCGCAGGACCAATGTGCTGGATTTTCTGTGCTACCAAACGTCACAGCCTTGGACATATTTCTAAATTGCCGAACTCATCCTTCACTAACATGGTAGATTAGCTGCCAAGTGTTGATAGGTACGATAATACTCCAGAATGTCCTCCTGTTCCAGCTTCATGAAATTCTAAACTAAGTGGGAACGGAATTCGAAGAGGAGTGAAATGACCAACTGTGCTTTATGATATAGAATGTCATTCGAAGGGTTTGGAACTAAGCAGCCTTGATTTTCTACAGCCTAGTGTTGATTAGTTTTCTGCACGTTGATAGCCTTTGTCCTAGGTGGGAAATGATACCAGTTAGCTATACATATCTTCCCACGTGCTGTAAGATCATCAAATAATATCTTAAAATGACTTTCCTTTGTGTACCAAAATAGGTTCAACAAACAATTGAGCCAACAACAAAGCCAACCAAACAACAATAAATCAACCACAATGAGGTAACAATTTTTACGTGGAAAACCCTCAAATAAAAGGGTAAAAAACCACAGGACCCGTAGGCCACTTAAACTTCCACTATTTCAACAATGACAATAATTAAGATACGTTTTCTCAATGTTAAATTCTGTGGCACTACAACAAACACACACTGCACATCGGTCTGGGAAGATCAACCAACAAACATCATCTCTGCTGATGGATAAAACAAGAGAAAAGAGGAAAAATCTCACCAAATGGTGGAATGGGCCAAATGGGTATTAGGAGAGCTAATCAAAAGATCGAAATTGCTAGGATTAAGATCACCTCTGCAAGAGGTCACCACATCGAATTCTTGAGCCAAAACCTACATCGCTTTTGGACCTTCCATCTTGTAAAATAATCAAAACCCTAACCCCTTTCTTCCTCCTTCTCAAAACCCTTTTCCCCTTATTTTTCTCACTTTTTTTTTATTGCTACATAAACCACACGCAAGAGCTCTTCGTAGATTTACTTTATTTTACTATTTTATTTTATTATTTTAACACGCAGCGCCATTGGTCCAGCTCCACACAAAGGGCGACCTAACAAATTTCTCCGCCATGTCGGTCAACTGAGCCAAACACTAGCCAACATGTCTCATCCATTCTCAGGCGTATTTTCTCCAAATACAATAAGTTGACTCATCAATAATCCGATATCTAAATATTAATATGTTGATCTTATGGAACACAAATTCTTTTGAGGAGGTGAACGGCACCACTGATCTAAATAAACATAGTTCTTCTGTTTCTGGAATCCTAAATTTTCTAATAATTTCATCCACAAAGCTTCTTTACAACCTCGCATTACAATACTCAAACTCTTCGTGGTGATAAGGGCAACATTTCAGAATGACTGCCAAGAGACAGCCCCTGTAAAGTCATCATGGACCCTAAATGGACTTCCTGAATCAACATCACCTACCAGGTTCAATCAGGTATCCATCTAGCATAGCTCACCATAAAATAAAACATAAGCACACCTTGGAAGTGCCTCTCAGATATCTCAAGATCCATTTCCACCAGCTTCCTGCTCCTTCAGATTAGTAAGAAACCACTAACAACCTAATCGCATGAGCCGATGTCCGGCCTAGTACAAACCATATAGCATACATCAAACTTCCAACAACAGATGTGGCGGAACTTTTGCGATCTCTTTCTTATATATCTTTCACTCAGAGGGACATCGTCAGCTGCTTTAAGTGGCCTGCAAGTGGAGAACAAACTACCTTAGCCTTTGCTCATGTTAAATCTTTCAAGAACCTTCCTTAACGTAGCGCTTTGAGATAACCAAAGCTTCCTAGTCTTCCTATCACTGAGATCTTCATACCAAGAATTGCTAATGATCCTAAGTCTTTCATGGCAAAAGACTTGCTGAGCTCTCTCTTCAACCTGTCAATCTTGCTGTAATTATGACTAATTATCACATGTCATCAACATATATAGATGAGGGATGATAAAATCATCATCGAGAACTTGAAGGAACACATATGGATCGATGAAGTTTTCATTGCACTCCATGATTCATCATGAAAGAGTCAAACTTCAGATTAATTCGGGCTTGGGTTTCATTCAGTCCATACAAGCTCTTCTTTAACTCGCACACAAGATTTTCTTTTCCTTTTTACTTAAACCCTAAGTGCCGCTTTACGAGATTTCTTTCTTCCAAACATGAAGAAATGCAAAGTTAAGACTGTTGCTCAACTTCTAAATTCAAGCAGCAAAGAAGACCATGGCAATAATGATTGAGGACATCTTTAATGACCGGAGAGAATATTTCGTAAATCAACGCCTTTCTTCTCGACGAACTTTCAAACCAACGTGTTCTCACTGAAGCTGTGGTCAATGTTTCGCCAACATGAACCCATTTGTTTATATTTTCTTCCGGTAATTTCACCGTTTTTAGAAAGGCTCGCAGATCTCGACTTCTTCTTAAAGGCTTTGAACCCACTTTCTTGTACTTCATGCAAATAGCTTTAGAGTTTCGCTTTCCTCCGCCGGGCACCACATACTGGCCAGAGGCACTGCGGGCGTTGAGCGTTTTTGCAGATCTTCTAATTATGGTCTATATGGTAAGGAGCCTCTCCATCAACTGGTTTAACGTCTAACATCATCAAACTATGTACATCATCTTCATTTTCAATGACACCATTACCTTCATATAACTCTCCCCCATGATTAGCATACACTGTAGGTGGAAAAACTAGATCAATTCTAATTGGAATTTTAGCAGAAGAACTAGATTTCTCAACCTTGTCACCATCATCAACAAGTTGGTCTTCAAGAAACACAACATCTCTGCTTCTGACAATCTTCCTACTCAATGGATCCCATACCAGACTCCAAATTCTTCATGACCATAATTCAAGAAAATACATGGTCTGGGCTCACACTGTTTCGACTCTCATCTTGGGGATATGAACAAATGCTTTTACAACCAAACACCTCAAATTGTCATATGAAACATCTTTCCTGGTCCACACAATCTTTCGTGCACATCACCTTAAAGGAATTGATGAGAAAGGTTTATTAAGTCAATTGATGTTCTCATGTACCTCTCCCCAAAAGGACTTAGGTAGCTTAGAATGAGAAAGTTATTACACCTTAATCCTTTTCTTCAATGGTTTTGCTCATCTCTCTCAAATGCCTACACCATTTCATATGAGTTTTAGACAAATTTTTTTCTGCCGAATTCATGAAGTTTGCAACAATTCTCAAATAGACCCCTGTATTCGCCACCATTATCTGCTCTGATAGCCTTTAACTTTCTTCCCCGTTTCTTCTAATATGGCATGGAGTCTTTTAAAGGCGTCTAAAGACCTAGTCTTTTGTTTTCAAAGCAAAAACCCCAAACTTTTCTCAGAAAGGATCATCAATGAACGTCACAAATAAAGTGCACCACCACAGCTTCGTTTATATAAGATAAACATCGTGATAATTAACCCATAACATTTTAACTTTTAGATGGTAGGATATGTGTGAAATGCAACTCTATGTGCTTTCTAACTAAACAATGATCATAAGTTTTAAGAGGTATTTTCACCTTTGCAAATTTGGCAAAATTGCTTTCTAACAAGAGTTTGAAGACCTTCCTCACTGATGTGACCAAGCCTCCTATGCCAAAGTTTAATGCTTACATCCTGCTAGAGCTGTATTGATCTTCTTCCTTATGGTATGAAGTCTGACATAGAGAGGGTGTTCTGCTTTTCCCTTGCCACTACTAAAGAGCCTTTAGTGAGCTTCCATTTACTTTCACCAAAGGAATTTGTGAATCCCTCATCATCAAGTCTGCCTATAGATATTAAGTTGAGACGAATATCTGGAACATGTCTAACACCTTGAGTAAATTTGCCATTTCCACATTTAGCTCTACAAACATCCCCATTACCCACAATCTTGGATACACCATTGTTTTCCATTCTAACATTACCAAAATCACCAGTTTAGTAGGAAGTGAAAAAATCACTATGAGAAGTAACATGGAATGAGGCACCATAATTAATTACCCGCCATATCTGGTCGCAAGACGACACAACCGCTATCACCACAATCATAATATCACCTTCAAACAACTGATTATCTCTTTATTTCTTTTTCACATCATTTTGTTCCTTTTCCAAATCCCCAGACTCTTTCCTCATGTGGCCAACCTTGTTGCAGTTGATAACATTTAATATATTTTCAAGATCTTCCTCTAAAACCATGGGAATTTCTTACTTCTCAATTTCTCCCACGCCTTCTCGGTTTTTCTGTTTTTCCTTGCTTTTCGTGAACCAAGACTCCAAAAGAAGATTCACCTTTTTATTTCCTTCTAGCCTCTTCATTTAGCCGCCTATCTTTAACACTTTCCATAGTTAATCCCATCTGGAGTGGAATTACTAACTGTTAGCAACCATTGTCTCCAACCATCGTGCAAGGAGCCATGAAGCAATGATGCTGCATCTCATCTTCAATGTTCATTTTCATGACAACCAAATCGGTTCACAATTAATTTCCAAAAGAACCCGATATGCTCAACCATGTTGTTCCCATCCTTTGTACTTCAAGTTGACAAGTCTTCTAATCAAAGTAGTTTTATTTCCCGATGTTTTCCGCAAAAATGTTTTCAAGCTTTTTCCAAACGACATCGGCTTTTGTTTCATCATAACGTGTTCAGCGTAGTTGATCCATCCACCTTCTTATATAAACAATGGGCTTTTATGTCTAGAGATCCCAACTCATCATCAAGTGTGTTCATTATTTTTTAATTAAGAGCTGAGATAAATCTTTAATAAAGCAACATCCAATTATACGCCTCATGGAATAATTAATCGAATTTAATTTTATCATGCCACATCCATTTTTGCACACAAGAAAAACTCCAAACAAACTAAGCTCGATACCACTTTGTTTCGGGAAAGACTAAATAAATGCAACGGTTCTAAAATGACATTTCCCTCTTTATGTGCCAAAAATAGGTTCAACAAACAATTGAGCCAACAACAAAGCTAACCAAACAACAATAAATCAACCACAATGAGGCAACAATTTTTATGTGGAAAACCCTCAAATAAAAAGGGTAAAAACCACGGGACCCGTAGGCCACTTAAACTTCCACTATTTCAACAATGACAATAATGGGTTACACTGTTCTTCTAACAAGCAGAAATTAGAGGCTCATAACAACAAACACACATCAAGAATATCATTCTTGAACACCAAACCAACAAACATCATCTAAGGATGGATAAAACAAAGAGAAAAGAGAAAATTCTCACCAAATGGTGAATGGCCAATGGTATTAGAGGTTAATTAAGATCAAACGTTAGGATTGAGACTGGTGAAGAATTCAACACGTCGAATTTGAGCCAAAACTGACATTGCTCAATCTTCCATCTTCAGAAATAATCAAAACCCTAACCCCTTCTTCCTCCTTCTTCTCAAAACCCTTTTTCCCTCATTTTTATTCACTTTTTTTTGTCACAGCATGAACCAATACAATAGCCCCCTTTGTGATTTTACTTTATTTTTATTTTTATTTTATTTTAAACAATGGGCTGCCCACTGGGTCCAGCTCCACACAAAGGGCTGACTCAACACCTCGCATCAGACAAGTACTGACAACCTTATTTTCCTTAAATGGATTGGGGGATGACATCAAAATAAATCCATGGTTGAGCACCCAAGTCCAAGCATGATAGGTGGAAGGTCTGCAAAAGTAAATATCCTGGCGCTTTTGTATGAGAATATTAGAATTTCACCACTAAATAGGTCATTTGTATGAATAAAGGTACGCCATAATTTCTCACCATATGTCAGACTTAGCTAGGTTCCTCGTATGATAGAGCATTACTAAATAAGCAATTGTATGGTAAAATAAGCAATTGACGGGAGATTTCAGATTAGATCATCTCATCCCTATGCTCGAGGCATCACATTCAAATAAAGGTTGTGTGAAATCTTGGAGTTTGAGGACTGGTGCAATGATCATTGCCCTTTTAGTTGTTCAAATGCTCCCTGCTTCTTGTCCCTAAAGAAAATTATTCTTCTCGGGTCGTATGTTGAGAGACTTCATGGCTGAACTGCAAATTCGAATGATTGTGCGATTTTACCTTGTTAGGCCTAAGATTCCTGACTTTAACATTTTATGGTAAATAATTTGTAATAGCTCTAATCTTTAGTGTGTTGCATAGCAATGCCTTTGAAGAGTAATCGCAGACCAAAGTAAATCCATTGTTTTCTACCCAAACATGCATTTCTTTTATCGCATAAAGCTCTGGTGGTGTCAGAAGAGGGCCGACATTGAGTGAAAATGAAGTAGGTGATCCTCCTGGTTCCTACTATAAATCAGTATATCATCGAAGAAAACCAATACATATTTTCGAAACATGGGGTGAAAAAGGTCATTCATTGTCACCTGAAACGTTGAAAGGGCATTGGTGAGGCCAAAAGGCATTACCAAGTAATCTTAGTGTCCCTCATGCATTCTAAAAGCAGTCTTTAATACATCGTCGACCTTCATGAGGATTTGATGGTAATCAGATTTCAAGTCCAATCTGGTGAAGTAATAGGAGTCATGAAGTTCATCTAACAATTCGTTAATCACAAGGATGAGGAATTTATCTGGGATGGTGACCTTGTTAAGAGCCATATAGTCGATACACATCCACCATGATTGGTCTTTTTTCTTACTAGAATCACAGGGTTGGAATAGGCACTTATGCTTTACTTGATTAGCCCTTTGGCTAGCAACTCTGTCACTTGTTGTTTAACTTCTTCCTTCTAAACATGTGGAAATTGATAAGGGTGCACAATGACAACGCCTGTACTCGGGAATAAGTAAAATGCACGTGATCAAATGCTTGGGTAAGAGGCAGGGTCGGGGGTTCATTGAAGAATTTAGAAAAAATTTCTAGCAATGCAAGGAGTTATTGCTACTACGTGGGACTTAAACTGTGATCACCGACTTGGGTCAACTTCCCATCATGAACAGTTCCCATCCATGCACAAAAACCACATGGTTGTTTGGGTAACCAAGCTTTCAAAGCGATAGGAGAATCCTTAGTAAAGGAAGTGACTCGCAATTCCACCCAACAGTTCTCTTATAAAAAGCGCATAGATTGTTCTTGCCAATTGTGTGTGGAATCCCTTAGAGTTTTGAGCCAGTCGATTCCCACTACCATATCCAGATTTCCCCAAATAAAATGCCAAAGTAGATGTTAGAGAATGCCGAAAGGTAATCGCTCTTATACTCTATTATTGTAATGATACATATTATTTGATATAAAAGGCATTTGATATTCATACGTTGAATTAATTTAGATCTTTAATCGGATTAATGAAGTCCATAATACATAACAGAGCATGAAGGAAATTTGATCGGGATGAATCATGCGTGAATTGCAGTTGAATTCTCGATGTTCTTTATAGCTAAAATGCATGATTCACAGTCTTTTTCATTAATATTATGCTAATCCCTCATATTATATTGTTCTATAGAATATGGTGATGTTGGAATCAAAAGGGAGCTAAAAGACGTAAAAATGCAATGTATGTAAATGACAAAAAAAGGGGGACAATGTATGTTATTTTAGTACGCAGCCGACGAAGAGACCCTTCTGTCACGTAGCACTTTCGCAAGCAGCGGAATACCTTCTTCACACAAAGAAGAAACCAGAGACCGTAGTTTAAAGGGTTCATACGCAGTTAAATGGCAACCTTCACGCAAAGATAGCGAGACACCCCCAAAACTAGGAACACGAAGAACCCTAATTTTCTGAGCCATTGATGGGCCCATGTCCCGAGGTATAAAAGGGAAGTAATTTCGAAGCAGGAGAGGGGATTGGATCGACAAGAAGAAGGAGATACAGGCAGAGGGAGATCAATAGAGACGGATTCGGGAAAGATCGCGAAGACGAATTTTTCTGTAGTTATTCCCTAAACCTACTTCATGATTCGAACTCATCAATCTAAAATGAATAATATGATGAACTAATTCTTTTCTCTAGGGTTTTGTCAACCCTAACCACAGTTTGATGGATTGATTTTCATTTTTGACTTATTTGAATATTAATATGAGTTTATATGTTTGCTTTAATTCTGGATTTAATTACATGTTATCATTCTGCCAACCATATATGCTAAAGCCGGGAGTTTGAGTTCGAGAGAAGATGACTCCTAGTGGACATGGTTAAAGAAACACTCGGGTAGTCAAGAACAGAGATATTCTGCATCGCAAGTGTGGCACTAGGCTTGTACATTTAGGAGTTTCTGAGTCGAGGGGTTAAGGCGCAGATGCAATACATCCCACCATAGATAGGGAAATATATCTCGAGATAGAATATCTTGTAGGAAAGATCAACCCGCCAACATAACTCATATGAATACTTCAGTAAGTCCTTAATTGAATTGACATCCATCAAGTGTGGTCGGAGACGATAAACCCCTAGGTTTCTCATCATCGATATAATTTAATACATCCAATTTTAATTTTTTGTTAATTCTAGTAATTTAGTCGTAATTAGCTTTAGGATTAGATCCAAATATTGTTGAAGTCATTAAATCAGTAGTCAACACGCTTCTCTTCGAGGGAGACGACACTCGACTCAACCAATTACACCACGCCAACTCGACGTATACCACGCACACCTGCCCGCATTTCACCTAAGTTTACATACCACGCCAGAGGCCCGGCCAAAATTATAATGAGATCAGTGCTAATAAGATTCCTATCATGTGCAATTATGTTTGTATCTAAATTATCCTTAGTCATAGGATCAACAAGACTAGACATTATTGATTTGAACAAACTAGCATATGTCATACTTCTTGATTTTATCAAGTAGTGGATCTTATAAGCCGTGATCACGGTTGATCAGAGTTGACATGTGGATGCTTGCAAAGAGTAGCTAAATACATAAGAGACCTGCTATGAGACAATCATATGGATAATCTATTAGATGTAAATGATTATCTCATCATAGCAATGATGCAAGTATCCTGCACTCGAGGTGCTCACACATTCCTGATCGATTCGCACGGATTTCATTCCTTGTTACCTCCTAGAGGTCGCTTCTGTGGTGATGATCGGATGCACTTTGAGGTGTTCGGCGCAATTTAGTATCCAATAAAGGATTCACCACTCCCAACAGCGAAGAGTATACTCTATGGCCTTTTCGGGGATCATTACTCGGAAATCTCTAGCCATAGTGGAAATGTCATGAAGAGTGTCTTCAGGTGCATGACTGATGAGTAATGAGTTCAGGGACAAGATCTAATAATACTTTGGCTAGATATGGCATAGCTAGTCTAGTGAGAGCTACTAGTCCATGCTCAATCGAAAGGTGGTATAGATTGGTAATATGACGAATTACATTGTAATTGTCTATGGAAGGGATAACAATCAGATCACTGACTCTTCGATCAATTGGGGGTCATGATGTGTTGCTAGACCCCACTCATGAATTGCTTAATTCAATAATTGAATCAAGTGGTCAACATAATCGGGAACCTAATGGAATATTATAGGATTAGTGGAATCTCGGGGTCAAAAGTCCTCACTAAGAGATAAAGCAGAGTTGAGGTTGTTTATGGACTTAAAAGCCTATGAGGGAACATGCCATAACGGATGGGGATGCGTGTAGCCTATCATATCTTAGAAAGAGGAGCACTTTAGACATTCAAGAGCTAGGGTTTTCTTATAAAAGGACTTTTATGGAAAATCCTAAGCCCTTTTGCCCATCTTTCTCAAGAAGAGTGTTCTTGAGATAGAGAGAGTGTTCTTCAAGAACAACTCCTCTTGTTGTGATTTGAGTTTCGGCTTCTCACTTCGGATCCAGACTTGGCTAGCATCAGGACTTCATCCGAGACTGTTGCCTTGGAGGTTATTAGCTCCACTCTTCATGTGAATGTTGTTAGAGGTGAACCTAGGACTTGGTTCGCTTTGGTCTTTGCTGCCCTAGCCATTGGATCAGTTCTAGAACCAACAGAAGGCAATATCTCTTACCCTCTTTGGTTTGAACCAACTTTGATGCCTCAAGGGGTCCTTTGAGGGTTTTTGAAGATTTTTTTTTTATTGTTTCCATTGCTTTGGCAACTGTTGTTACCTTCAAAACTCAACACAAGAAAATTCACCCAACTGAATGTCTACCTTGTCACACCGTTCCCATACCCAAATCATATGATCACCTCCTAATCGGATGTACAGACCTAAGAAAGAGGTTATAGGAAGATCCATTTTTGACACTAATGTGCGAGAAATAAAATTGTGAGGCCTCATTTCAAATCAATATCTGGAATTGTGGATACCTCGTAATACGCCATGTAGCTTGGAGGGTTCGGGGGTGTGGTATGGATGCATGCCACGGGGGCGGATGGGGAGGATCTAAGACGAAGACAAACCCATGAAATCCAAAAGTTGACACTCGCCCTCCTTAACGGCTTTTCCCTCATCCGTATTCTATTGAGAGGGGATGATTTCTCCATCCTCATCAGAGTGTTTCATCATAATACCAACAACACATGGAATTGACTTTCAAGACAAAGTCGGGTGAGGGGAAATTGGTTGGCCACATTGAAACATAGCCTCCTAATCGGTGTTTCTTCCCACATGCGCGAGCGAGGTGTCGGGAGACCTCGTGGTATGGCGGTGGATAGAGGGTCAGTGGTGCCAGGCCGCAATTGGGAGGATTGACTTGTGGTAATTTGGGAAAATGGGGTCGGGTTGGGAGTACGATGGATCCGATTGCAGCTTAGGTCATGGATAACCCGTATTTTAAAAAAAGGAGGTGTGAGGTGTCAGACGAAACCTATATCGATATGACTATGAGAATAGAACTACAATTAACAAACAAAACTATAATGCAATAAAATGGAACCTGTTTGCATAAATCAAAAACCGATCAAGTCTTGTGTTGGACACAATTTCCCTAAGACAAAATATTGGGTTCCTCACAGCAGCTCGAAGTTCTGCAATTTGTCTCCCAGGATAAAATGATCTCCCAACACAAAAGAAAGCACTTCCTAAGGTTGGTTGTCGAACCAGAACTTGTGCAGAACTCGATCTCTTAAAATGTAATGAAATGAGAATGTTTCTATATTTTTAAAATGCTTGATGGTGTGTCCTATTTATAGACTGGCTCATGACTATTCCCAAGACAAAGTATCGGTTGGGATGGTCGTGGTAATCTCGAAATATACCATAGTCGTTTTGACATGTTTAGTAGGTATTTTGTAAGTACACTGGATTTTTCGTGGAGTTAAAATAAACACGAAACGAGAGACCCGGAAAGCTGGCAAAACTTAAGGACAAAATTGTAATTTGTCCAAAAAATAAAAAGATAATGGATTAAGAAGATTTGAGGCCAAAACGAAATAAAGGAAAATTTAATTATAAATAGAAGGAGTTATGGGCTTAAAAAGCAAATAAAGAAAGTTAACCCAAAAATGGGTTTTATTTAAAGGCCAAACATGGCCTTAACAAATCCATGATTTAAGACCAAAATTGGTCTCATGTTTGGGAGAGCTCAAAAACATGAAGGAGAAGGGGGAGAAGAGAAGTTATGAAGAAGAAGAAGAAGAGAAGAAGAGGAGGAGGAGATCAAGCAAAAGGTATGGAAACTCACTTTGATAATGAACTCTAAGCAGATATGTGGCGAATTCTATGCTTTGGTTGGTTAGTAGCTTGTCCCCAAACTTGGGGTTTTGCTAGGGTTTCATCTTAACCCAAATATTATGGAAAGTAAGGTTGGTAGAACCCCATATGGCACAAGATGGTTATGGAATCCTTCCTTTGAGGATGGATTCATGGTTAATCAGAGACTGAGTTAGGCTTGGAACAACCCAATCTAATCACTGATAATTGTTTGTAAGGGTCTTAACCCATATTAAAATTGTTTTGGTACGATTCTGATATGTTTTCGAATAAAGATAAGTATTGAAAGAGGAATTGAATAGTTATGCATAAGAGGAATAGAACGGTTTTGATGTGTGTTCAAGTGTATTGGTCTGGGATGAAAACCATGAAAATGGGTGAAAACACACATTCCGGGCATTTCCAAGATGTGTACCGTACACTTTGAACATGTACTGCACACTTTGTGTTCTCGTCATTTTTGGCCAATGTGTACTAAGACATTAGGGTGTACCCAGACACCCCGCTCGCTTCGCTCGACCAGCTTTTTGTATTGGGCCATAACTTTCATTTCTTATCCGAGCTTATGATTAAAGTGGTCACTTAAAATAGACTTCAAGGAGAACCAAACCTAAAGAAATAGGTATCGTCAAGTGCTGGCTCTAAGTGGTCCAAAACACTGTGCTTTGCCATAAAGCCAATTCCTCGCACATCCGTCAACATAGAGTAATGCATTGTTTTATCGTGAATCCCGAGTTCCGTATCTGACCGTGGGATTCCAGTTGGAATAGAACCCTTAACACCTTAAATTTAAAGGAGTACAAAGAACCAGTGTCAAATATGGAGACAAGACACTGGAAAATGAATATTGCAAACTGTCCCTCGGTAAAATCAGTAAACCGACTAGTTGGCATGAAAATGCCATAACTTGAGTTTGGATGATCCAATTGGAATGATTCCAATTTCTAAGTGAAATAAATTCATAGAGGGACAAGAATACTTGAATGATGTGTGGATAGGCATCATACTGTATAAGTATCCGAAATGCCATATGGAATAGGGGTATGAAACATGAAATGAATCAAATGAACATGAATTACGAATATGGAAGGTAAGAGGCCATGATCAGCCGTAATGTGATTAAGAAAGGTTATGAGTTCCGAAGATATATGATCATATGACTACCTAGGACCGAAAAATGAAATGAGTGGACGTCCTGTTGGTGCTTCGCACTCCCGCTGCGCTACTAAGACTTCGCCGCGCGGGTTGGGCCACGCTTTGACTGGGTGCTCCAAGACTCCGCCGGTGCTACGACACTCCCGCTGCAGGCAGCACGTCCCAGGTGCCACGGCACCCCAAGATCAGACAAATCTCTGGTACTTATTGTACCGCGTCCTACTCATTTTTTATGATCGGGTCTATATAGTTGTGACAGACATAAGGATAAAACACCGAATAATGAATAAGCGTAGATCCCGAATGTATCTCAGATCTGATTGTCTGTGGTACCTACGCGTACTCCCGCATTCCCTGACAAAGTTCTCGTGGTACCTACGGGTACCCCCAGATCCGACTAAGTTCCGTGGTACCTACTAAAATTCTCAGACCGAGATAAGTTCAGAGTACTCACGTACTCCTCGCATCTGAATAAGTCTCCGTAGTCCTACGTACCCTCTGGCTCTCGATGAAGCTTCAGAGTACCTACGGGTACTCCTATACCCGGTCAAGTTCCGCCTCGATTAAGTTCTCGCCTCCGATTAACCCCGCCTCCGATTTTAGTTCCGTGAAGACCTACGAGTACTCCCGTATCCGAATAAGTTCCACTGATTAAGTCCCTGTCGCTTGTTATGGGCACTACGGTACTCAGAATCATTAAGTTCTCGTAGTACCCTACTTCGGCACTCGTATTTTCATCAAGTTCCAATACCTAGGGTACTCAGACTGATTAAACTCGTGAGTACCTACAGTACTCCCGTATCGGGATTAAGTCTCATTCAGATCTGATTAAGTTCCGTGGTACCTACGGTACCCTGTAGATCCTGATAAGTTCCCGTGGGTACCCATGGGTACTCCCGCATCGCAAAATAAGTATAGTTTTGTAGTACCACGTACTCTCAGACAAGAACATAAGTATAAGTTCCGTAGTACCACTAGTACTCTCAGAATCTGAGAAAATAAGTATATGTATCTCTGTTATGATTTCAGACTGCTATGGACTAACGCATACCGATATGTATCCGCACACGCCAAATCTGGACTCAGATATGATTAGCGTTCACTTATTGTACCTACGGTACCTTCGCATAAAGGATAAGATCCGTAAGATAAGTATATGCTCCAGAAGACCACAAAAAGATAAGTCTCAGAAGACAAGTATGTCTCCGTATCACATGTATGAGATCCGAAATACATGTATATAAGTTCTCAGAATACAAGTATAAGTTCCGTAAGACCAGGATTTACTTCGTAGAACAAGTATAAGATACGAAGTACCAATATAAGTTTTGTAGTGCTTACGGGTACTTCCGTATAAGGGTAAGTTCCGCAATACCAGTATATGTTCCGTAATATCTCGTAGGACTACGTACCTCCGGGTCAAGTATAAACCCGAGAATAAGGATAAGTTCTGCAATTTCCACGGAGTCCTAACAAACATAAGTCCGTTAAGTACAAGCCCTGAATAAGGATAAGTTCCAGAACTCCCACGGAGTCCCGAATAAACATAAGTCCTGTTGCCATAAGTTCCGCATAAGAATAAGATCTCGTAACTCACGGAGATCCGACAAGCGAAGCCCTATAAGAAGAAGTACTCGTATAAGTTCATAATATAAATTTATATTATCTCGTTTGTTTTATGCGTTAAATGTGTATATGCATAAGACATGCTTCCTCTACTAAGCTGCAGTTTAGCACGGGTTTTAATCCGCAGTGCATGCGAGGTACATTCAAGCATCAAGATATACCGCCAACACACTGTAAGGGTTCACTACATGTAGGTTCCGTGTTCGAGTTGTAAAATGTAAAAAGTAGTTTTTGTATTTGTAAATGGACTCCTGTGAAATGTATAGATTTTGATGGACACTCAATTATGGTAGTTCTTTGATTATGTTATAAGATGTGGGCCATACCCATTGTGTACTTCGCCGGTTTTTTTAAAAAAAAAAAAAAAGCAGGTGTAAAGAGTCCCAGTCCTGAGTCTCGCACCTCGAACTCGGTTCGGATTGGCCAATCGGGTCAGACCGGGAATCAGGGTGTGACAGGTCGTGTCTATTCTGTTCATGGCGAACATACACAATCGCGTTTGTGTGGAGAAGACGCTCATTCAGTCAAATTCCAAAACGACAGCGTTTGGACTCCCAATGAAAACCTATGCTCGTTGCAAAATTGAGGTGCCTCTTGGGGCTCAAACCCAACTACAAGGTAGGTGTATATATACTCTTTAAAAGTCTTGTTCCCATCCGATGTGGGACACAAGCTCTTTCACAAGCTTAAAGCTTTTGTTACCATTTTCAAGTGGTGATGTTTGGAGACAATTTCTAATTCACTCCTTAATGGTTTTGAGCAACTCAATATATAATTTTCATCTCCTCATGGAGGAGAACACATTCCATGTGGACCCACTACAAAGAGTTTGTGGGACCCATTTTAATTTTAGCTCAAAGATATCTAATATATTATGCTAAAACCCATTTTCCCAACAACATGAGGCTCGTGGATCTCCTTCACGCCCTGCAGCTTCGTCGCACATCAACGTTACGCCCAATCTGAAGCCAAGAGCAATCGTGACATTTTTGCCTATGGTAAAGGCGGCAAGACGAGTGTTCGGATGTAGCAATTTGACCCAATTTTTCATCTCATCGTGTAACCCATTCATAAAGTACCCCAAATACAATGCCTCGATCTCTCTTGGAATCATGGAGGCGATAAGCTCAAATTGATCGATGTAGTCGTCAACGGATCCCCTTTGGAGAAGAGTCGCGAGTTGCTCATAAGGGTTGAGGTTGGCCACGCCGCTAAAACGATTCAACAACTCGGTCTTAAAATCGACCCACGACATATTGTGATGTAGTTCATGAAGAATGGAGAACTAGTGGGCTGCTTCCCCCTCCATACAAATGTGAGCCAAAGAAAGTCGATGACGGTCGGGGGTACCATGGATTTGAAAGTATGTTTCTGCCTTGGTGAGCCAAGGATCCATCTCGGAAAATGTTGGAAGCTTAACCTGTTTAACCATATGAAAAGCGAAAGGGAGTTGAGGAGGGGGTCATTATCCTCCCCTGTAGGTGTGTTATGAATGGAGTGAAGGATTGTGGAAGTATGGTGGAATTAGCGGGGCTTCTGCCTTGAGTGTCATAGGGAATCGACTGTTTCTCCATTCACTTCATCCATTGAATTAGAATTGATTGAAATTTATCCCGACTCTCTTAAAGCATTGAATAATGACGTTCTTGGGTCTGATGTAAGGTTTCAAGGTAGGTGGTTAACTTCATATGTGGCCATCTTAGGGGCGTCCAAACGGTTTTTCTGAGTTTTGGTTTTCATGGTCGCCTCAGTCTTTCCCATGGGAGGTCAAACCGGTGATAGAAAACCTAAAGTTACGCTCTTAGACACTCAACAAATACATGTAGCCAAACACATTCCAAAATAGAAAAAAGGGGCAATAAGAAAAGGGAACATAGCAACTTGAAGGTAAATTTATGCTATTACTTATCATTAATCCATTCAATCACCAATTCGTAGAAAATAACAAAAAAATGCAAAACACTAAAAAAGAGATTGAGATAGAAGAAACAAAACAATTCAATGAGAATCAATAATGCTGAGACGTAGCACAGCCCCAAGGATGAATCCTCTCTCCTTCCAACACAAAGACTGTCAGCCTTGCCTTAGCCCCCACTTTTTTTTTTTGGTAGGCAAGAAGCAAATATTATAAGTGTTGAAGGCAAGCCCCAAGGGTATACAGGTTGTATACAAGAAAAGAAAAAATTCTACCTACCAC
Organism: Tetrastigma voinierianum; assembly: GCA_016808115.1. Taxonomy (NCBI): domain Eukaryota; kingdom Viridiplantae; phylum Streptophyta; class Magnoliopsida; order Vitales; family Vitaceae; genus Tetrastigma; species Tetrastigma voinierianum. Next base: position 172,648 of record JAEQBH010007467.1, on the reverse strand, counting down.
CCACAAACTCTGGGATTTCCACGCGCATATAATTCGCTCATCAGATACTGCCTTAGCCTGTGGCCGGATCCACTTCATTTTCAGCGGCACTCGCCTCACTCAATTTTTGAATTTTTTTTTCACATTGTATTTGTATGTCTTAAATTCAAGTACTATATTGTCCTCACTTAATCTTGTAAAACTTATTTTACTTAATCTTGCCCCCATTGAAACTGAATCCTAGCTTCGCAACTGCTTAGCCCCCACTTTTTGTACCCTCAAAAACTGTTATTTCATTACCAGCTGGTCCCTCATCCTCTCCTCCACATGTCCCTCTTTTTTTCTTTCTAGAATAAACCTGCCAAATGGTTTGGTCCTGCTTGGAATCAGGAGATGATTTCTCTTCTCTATCTCCTTGGGTTATTTCTCTATCAAATGAACGGGTTAATTTGTGTTATACAAATTAATGTTAAATTTATTTTTAAATAAATAAGTTCATTAAATTATAAAAATAATTGATTGAAACATTAGTTTTATAGACATTTAAGTTTTATAATTTTAAGAGGTTTTTTTTATATCTATTCACTTTACATTATGAGGTTATAATATTTTGTTCTCATAGAAACTTAACCTTGATCATTTTCTTATGCCTCGTTCAATCTTTAAAAACTGAGCCAACCTCATTGGAATGATTTTACCAGATTATTATTCATGTAAATTTAGGTTTAGCTATACGGTAGAAAAGCCATATAAATAATCAAACGAAAAAATATTATATATATATTTCGTTAGGGTTGCAAACTTTGGAGTGTTCTTCTGAGTAGAAGAGCTTCTAAGGCTTAGCGATGGGGACTAGCCCTGATCTCATCGTCGCAATCGTGTTCGCTCTGCTTGCAATAGCTTCGACACATGTCTACCTCGAAGAGCGCTTTGAAGGTAACCTCCCCTTTCTCTCATCTCTGCTCATTTTCCGATGTACAATCACACTCATTTCCTTAGTTCCTGGATCAATTCATGATTGAATAGTATCATTCTATGTTGATGGTATTAACTGACATTTTGGTTGCTGTCCGCTTTTATTTGATATAATCAAATAAAATAAACAGTCGGAAGGATAATAATAATTATCAAGATCGTATGTCAAAAAAAAAAATTATCAGCAGTATAAATTATATTAATCATATGTTTTCTAATTAATTAAGTATGGATACTAACTTAAAAAATTCTCGTGAATGGATGGGTGAAGATTTTCGATTTCCAGAAACATTATTCTTTAATCCGAAACCAAAGAATTGAATAGACTATGTGTGGGTACAAAAATAGAGAAAATAATTTTGTTATTTTTTCACTAATTTTCAACTCTTGAAAAAAAATTGTTGAGATTTTTGTTTAAAATAAATTTTAAGAAAATAATCTCCTTCTCTTTCTTGTTTTCCTTTTTTAGTGTCTTGTCTCAAAACTTTTGATTTATATTCCACAATCTCACGTTTTCTCTTTTTTGAATTTCAAATTCAAATATTTAATTTGAATTATAACTACCCAAGTTTTGAACAAATCAAGTAAGGCTTTTTAGTCTTTTGTCAAGTCCATAAAAGTAGATCATGAGACCTCATGCATATTCAAAATTAATTTATAATTAAGCGATACAAAACTATTTTCTCTATTGTCTAATCGATGGAGTCTTGGTCGGATTGGAAACCTATGGACCCATAATTTTAAGCTTCAACAAAGCTTGATTAATTAATTAACGCAATTTTATTAATTCCAATGTTAATCCACTAAAAACTTGGAATTCCACTCTTAAAATTATAGATATATTATTACTCAGAAATTAAGTTGTTCATGTGATTTAGTCATTACATATATATTGATCCTCCATTAATAATTCATAATTAGAGCAGGTGAATTCGTTAACCTCTCTAATTATCTCTTTATCCTTAAGTACCAATCACTGTTCAATGATTGATAAGATTCATAATTTAATTATGAATCTAAGCGTTCATACCATTCAAGACTTGAGTAATCATGTAAGAGAATTATTTATCTGTTTCTTAAATAAGAATGAATGGATTCCATCTTGTTTGTTAGCATTCCTTGCTATTTAATTCATTGTATCCCCAAAATAAAAAGGTTGAGATTACATTTTAATATATGTACCAAGTAAATTAAAAGAGACAATGTTATAAATATGAGGTTGCTAACCACTTAGGATTAAGATCATTACATATATGACTATCAATGATATGATTTGAAATTATTATTCTTAAAGAAAATTATCAGTTATTCAAATCATGTCATATCCATGTCCTATATAATCACATCATGTAAAGTGCATTTATTAGATGTCCCTTTTCATCAATTGCTCGGGATAAAACAATTTCATTCTCAATGATAATAACATGCACTAGTGAAAATCAATTATACATCTCATATTTTAATTGTTAAGCCAAAATAACAACTTGACTATTTTTCACGGACTATTTTAAATTATCATCCTTAAATAATATCCTCTTGTATATAACACTTATATACTTATGTTTTTACACTAAAAATGAATTTCGTGACTAAATTAAGCTTTCAATAATTATTCTACCAAAGCAGAGCTAATGAGCCGACCATATATCAAACTCAAATCAAGCCCAACTCAGTCCGAGAAAGCCCAAGTCCATAATAATCAGCCCATGAAAGATTCCAAGGACATTTCTGAAAATTTTCAATTTGTCAAAGTGGTCAACTTAGAATAGTAAGATTTTATCTTAAAAGCAAGTGGAATGACACTTTTTCTCCAACTCAAGTCATGAACGTGAGTAGTTATTGTTAGTGAATAAATGATTTGGAGAACAAGTTGTTAGTGGGTAAATGACTTTGAGAACAGGGTTATAGTGAGTACGTGACCAGTTATTAGATAATGTGGATTGGAGAAGTTATTCAAAATGCTTATAAAATGAAGACTCAACTTCAGAGCAAAGCCCTGACAAATCAATCATCAACATCAACCAACACGCAATAGAGCATTTTAACATTTTCTCATAGCTTCTACAAATTCATTAGGAATATTTCTAAATTTCTAGCTTATTTTATTTCAAAGTATTTGTTTTCAAAGCTTTTATGCTTTAGTAAATTCCATTTCTAGTTAAATTCTACAATGAAGTTTACTACTTTTTTTCAGCTTGTTCATACAGTTTTTCTCTCAGCTTTCAATACATTCTAATTTTCAAAGCATTTTACACTTAGACTCTAGGAAACTGTCTAGGGAACTAAAGAATCCATTTTTCGCTTGAGTGGAAGTTAGATTCGACATTGTTTCAGTTTGAAAATACTATAATTTCCTAGCACGCATGCGTATTCACCAATTCCCGTGCTTTTATATGTTCTTGACCAAAATTCAGCCAAAATAACTTATTTAAGGCTAGGTTTGATAATCATGGGATTTTGTGATATTCATAAAGTATTTAAATAATACATGCATTAAATAAAATATTTATATATTTGAGAATAAATAATATTTATTTGCATCATATGGCATTTATCCTAACAGTTACCGTATGTTGTGACAATAATTTTCTGATTCAGATGAATGCGTTGTGATTTTTGTTTCTGTTTCTGTGTGTTCAAAAAATTGTTCGTTTCTGAGTCTTTTCTTTCTCTCTAAATGGATGGCGAGGATGGTTTTTCAATATTTTTCGGAGGTTCTGTTGCGTTTCTCGCACGCATATATGTTTTCAGATGATAAAAATGCTGTTCTTCTTGTGTGGATAAAAAAATTGTCGTCATCATCTGTTTAGGACTAATAAAAAGAGTGTGGATGATCATTTGCTGTTGGATTGAGTACCTTTTTTATTGGTTGTTGAATTGAGTTTTTTCTCGGAAATGAAGGACGATTGTTGCATTTTCCTCTTGAAAAAGAATTAGGAGTGTAATTGAGTCGATACAGAGCTAATTTCAAATCTGACTCAATTAAAAAACTTGAAACTCGAAGTCTGTTGAACTTTTTTTGATATGTTTGAAGCTTAACTCAAAAAATAGTAGAGCTATTCAAACTCAACTCGATAAAACTCAAATTAATTAAAAAATTAATAAATAATTATACTCGAACTCAATTCGAAATTGACTCAATTCAAGTTCGACTCGACTAAGAAAATAGTAAAACTCAATTAAGTTCGCAACAATCCTCAGAAATGTGATTTCGCGACACACTGTCGACTGACAAACTACTCCGGTACCTCAACTCAAGAATTTTAATGAATTCGAGTATTCAACTAGTCAAACTCGAGTAACTCACGAATAACTTAACTTGTTTACACCCTTAGGTAGAAGCTATGGCATATTGTTTGTGGTGGAAAACTTGGGCCCTTGTGTCTTGTGTTCTTTGCAGAATAATAAGAATTTTTTATATTTGAGGTATTTGAGATGCTATGTTTTTGGTATTATGGTGGACAAACTTTTCCTTGCTGTAACAGAAGTTTTTCTTTCTTTTTTAATATATATACAAGCATCTGTATAAACTTTATAAATTCTGATATACTACTCATTCATGGTAAACATTTTTTTTCATTGTTTGTTTCTTCTTCTTTTTTTAAATTAATTTCTCTTTTTAATAAGTTTTATGAATGTGTTCTCCACCTAGATGGATGGGAAGATCTTTGGGTTGTATCTGATTGGAAGAAGGATGAGAACATGGCAGGGCAATGGAACTACACTTTCGGGAAATGAAGGATGATAAAGGTGTGCTATCTATCATTATACTCTTTGTACACTAACAAAGATGAAAAGTACTCTGAAACCTCTTACTTATGTTTAAGGGTTCTCATTTCGGTTGTGATTCTCTTTATTAAGAATTTTCAAGCTACTTATTTGGCTTGAATCTGGGTCCAGGTATTCAGACCAGTGAAGATGATAGGTTCTATGCAATCTCAGCTGAGTTCCCTGAATTCAGGAACAAGGATAAGACTTTGGTTTTCCAGTTTTCTGTTAAACATGAACAAAAGCTAGATTGTGGTGGGCGGCTACATGAAGTTGCTCAGTGGTGAAGTTGATCAAAAGAAATTTGGTGGTGATACCCGTTATAGGTGACTGCTGAACAATCCTTTTGCTGCTTTGAATTTTCTTTCTTAGTTGGGTTCTAGCCCTCCATATTTTGTATTATTTGGACTGCAGTATAATGTTTGGACCTGATATATGCGGATATAGCACCAAAAAAGGTTCAAGCCATTTTTTCTTGCCAGGGATCAAATCACTTGATCAAGAAGGACGTGCCTTGTGAGACTGATTAGTTGACGCATGTTTATATACTTTTGTTCTCCGACCTGATGCTGCCTACAAGTATCCTTATTGACAATGTGGAGAAACAATCTGGTAGTCTTCATTCTGATTGGGACATTTTCCCTCCAAAGCAGATCAAGGATGCCAAAGCCAAAAAGGTAGCTACTCACAACAAGTTGGTCTTTTATCATCTGTTTAGATTGTTGCATTATGTGTTGAATTTTGACAGTAACGCAGATTTGAAGGATAAAGGTAGATTTTAATTCTTTTCTAAGAGGTGTGTGTGACAATGTAGAAAAAAAAAAAAAAATGTAATACTGATTTACAGCCTGGAAGATAAGAAACTAGAGGTAGTTTTCCTTCACCTGGAAATTAACTCATAAATTTCTATGTAAACATGAGACTTGTTTATTTGACTATTGTTATAGCATATATCTGCTTTAAATGATGTAGCCAGAACCTATTGCGAAACTTGTCATATGGAAATAGATTCCTATTGCACGTAGATTGACTCAGATATATATATATTCAAATTTTAATCACTCAGAAACAGGCGAATGCTTTCCTCAAATTCTTTCTTGCTTTCTACATGGTATTAGAACTTAGAGCTCGAATTTGCCAGAAAAAGGCAAATTTTGTTGAAGGAATTTCAAAGAACCCTAGGGGCGGGAAGGTGTGTTTTTTGAAACACTATGTTTGGGAGAGTGTGGGATGACACCACCCCCATAGGAAGGTGCGTCGGCCTCTGATGACCCCAACCACCAAGTCGGGTGGCCGAAAAAGGTGCGCATGAGTCACACGTGAAGCCTATGTAAGACTAATCTGTTCCCCACGGGCCGGTGTGTGAGGGCTCGTGGGTCATCCTCCGGCGACCACCACTTAAAATCGATCGCCGATAAGCCTTTCTGGCCACTCCACTCCTTTGTCGATCACCGGAAGAGCATCCTGTAGTTTTTTTGGGTTGCAAACCTAGGTTTTTAGGGAAGTTCATGTACGTTTGGTTTCTGAAGGTGTCCTTCTGCCCTGATCTCGTGTCTTTGACTTCATAGTGAGTAGTTCAGATACTTCAAAAGATAAGAAGCCTGTTTCGGCGCATGAAGTGGTCTCGATGATGTCAAAGATCACATAGACAAAATGATTGGTCCTAATTACTCAGATTGGAGTAAAACACCACCCTCTAGCTTCAGGAGTATCCGTATGGGCACATCTCAAGGACCTCCTGGGCGCATGATTCAAAAGACCGATGGCTGGAGAATGATGCCCATCTCTTCCTACAAATCTGTAATTCTATTGACGATAAAGTACGCACCCTTATTAATCACTCTGAGTATGTTAAGGAATTAATGGAATATTTGGAATTTGTGTATTCTAGCAAAGGGAATATTTTTCGCATATTTGATGTGTGTAGAGCCTTTTATAGCACCAAGAAACAATATCTAACCCTCACAGAACTCTTCATAGACTATAAGAAGACATATGAGGAAATGAATACACTACTACCCTTTAATCCAAATGTTAAGGCTTCTAGCGTGCCCAATGGGAACAGACGGCGCGTTGATGGGATTCCTACGCACCCTTCGGGCACAAGTCTATTAAAAATGCAAATTATGTCTAAATTTAGAGATCTCATCTTTCCAAGAAACATTCGCAGGGATACTCCGCATAAACCTCCTCATCTTTTTCTCCTCCGCTTCATATGAGCAAAGACTTTGTTGATAGGAAACATAGAAAGAGTTAAAGAAGCAACAATACGTAAGTGGTGGTCTCGATTTGTGAACTCTCTAGAGGGACAAGCTTGGAGGAGTCGTTTCATATTACCGTCATGCTCGGATACGCGATAAGAGACTGTAAGAGCGTAGAGTCGAATCAGAGTCTACCAAGCCATGTAGCTTCCACTAATTAGGTGATTAGTATCGTAGTAGGGTATGTTAGAATCAACAAAATTTATAACTTAAATTCCTTCTACTGTCGTAGCATAACTACTGCAGTAAAGTGGCTCTAGGGTTGAACACAAGGATGAGTTTTCTTCATGTAAATGATTTGCAGTTAAGGCCAAAATGGTGAATTCAATTTAGATTTTGGGTTTTGTTGTAAAAATGGTGGAGGTGAATGGTTTGCAGATTGAAAACAAACTGAAATAAAATATGAAAAGCACTGGGCTAATTCTGCCATCAAGTTAAGGCCCTACAAATGAGGTTCTCGGTCCTTTTTTCTCGCTGGGAGGATGACCTATAGTCATTTCCCGAACCGGATTTTTATTTGTGTGACGCCCTACCCGACCCGACCCGCTGGGCGGATCCGAACCGAGTCCGGATGCCACTAAAATCACTCAAAATCATATCTTGCAGCGACATTTAAATTCGCGTTTCATAAACATTTACATTTAACAAAATCCATTTACAATGTAGCATCCAAGTTTTTCAAAATGATTTACAAAATAGATGTACAAGATTCATATTGTTTATACAAAATATCCATATCAAAAAGAATACATGAAATGAAATAAGTATTATGCTCTGAGCATACCCGAGATTTCTTTCTTTATGACTCGACGCCTCGATCTTGGGTCCGCTATCGATCACTATCTATCACTGCACTGCGCATTGGTAAACAATACGCTAAGCATTTTCTACGCTAGCTGCCTATACAAATCCATTCCCGCCTCCATTTTAAAACAATTCATGTAATTTTAATAATTCAGAACTTTCAATCATTCGATGATCAATATAACACAATATATATACTTGCTATATATATACACAAATTATAGTTCATCGATCATCTCATAAATACATTTTCATAATCAATATTTCACAATCTCAAATCAATTCAAATATGCTCACAAATTCAATTCGGGCTCGGGACATTCAATTAAATTCTGAAAACACCCGCTTATGCCAATCCAATCAGCTTATGCCAATCAATCTCAAGCATGCCCTTAACGAATTTAACCTATGTCTTCTGAGAGCATGTGATATCGTGAGTCACTGCACGGTCCCGCTGGCCGCAGCCGGTATCATGGTTTTATAACACAGCACGGTCCCGCTGGCTGCCGGGACCGTTATAAACAATCAACAGGTGAACACTACCGATATCGGCCCCACAATAAGTAGACGGAGTGACACATCAATAGTTCGCAAAGATCGCTTATTTGACCCTATTGGTATACCACTCCATCTCGATGCGAAATAAACGGGTTAACATTCTATTAAGGGCGTTCTTTAAATCCTTTTATAGCAAAAAATATAGTATAACATTTACGCTTGTATAAACAAATTTATTTTCAATAATCATGCACTTTATATGCAAACATTTCACAATCACTTTTCTCAAATCAATTAAATCAATTCAATATGCTAACAAACATGCAAAACTTGAAAGGAGGAATAGGAGTCGGTAGAACAAACATTTCAAACTTGAAATGAGAATAGATTTAGAAGAATAAACCCAAAAATCTTGCACTTTGATTCCAACCCTTGGAATCTCAATCACGCTTGTCTTTTCCTCCTTCGCCTCCCTATTCCAAAACCATTAAAGAATAATATTATTCATGCGTACTAGTAGTTTTATTTAGGATTGATTTTCGGAGGTTATTATGAGTCTCCACTTAAACAAGATATATAGATGGATTCCTGACTCAATGGGCTTTCCATAGAGTCAAAGAACACCCGAATCGGAGTTCGGACGAAGGAGTTATGACCTTCCGAAGTTGGAGGCCATACACACAATCCTGAACCGACGAGCAGACCTGAACTGACGAGCTCATCTACCACCTCAGTCAAACATCTTCTATACTCTCAGGAATATTAATGCATTCTTGACTCAATGGGCTTTCCATAGAGTCCAAGAACACCCAAATCGGTTCAAACGGCGAGATATGACCTTTCGGTTGGAGGTCAGCAGAGTAAACCCCGACGAGGGAGCTCAACCGACGAGCTGCACTGAAGTGACGAGCTCATTAAAACACCTTGTTCTGACATATAATATCCTCTCAGGCATATGAATGTATTCTGACTCACGGCTTTCCATAGAGTCTAAGAACACCCAAATCTGGAGTTCAGACGAAGAAGATATGACCTTCCGAAGTTGGAGGTCATGCGCAGCCAGTCTTGACTAGCCGATTCGAACTCGATGAGCTGCACTGAAGTGACGAGCTCAGCTCCAACACCTCGTCTGACATCTAATATCTTCTCAGGCATATGGATGGATTCTGACTCAATGGGCTTTCCATAGAGTCCAAGAACACTCCAAATCGAGTTCAAACGGCGAGATATGACCGTTGGAGGTCGGCGCGCAGCCGCCTTGACGAGTCGCCACCGCTGGGCGATCACTATTCATCGATGACCCTTGTTTCCGACGTAATTTCGCCCACCGCCGCATCAATTAATCGCTCATCGAGATGACCCTTGTTTGACGACCGCCCATCGCTGGACGACCACATCGCTCATCGACGGTTTAATTTCTTGTTTGACGAATTTCGCCCAATCGCTGGACGACCACCGCTCATCGATTTAATTCCCATTGTTTCGACGACCGCCCACCGCCGGACGAACATCGCTCATCGACGACCCTATCGACGACTCTCGCCCACCGCTTCATCGACGACTTCTTGTTTGACGCACTGGCCCACCAAGGCCGACCACCGCTCACCGACGACTGTTTGATCGAATTTCTAAGTACGAAGTCAGCACTCCATTTGACTGCCTCAATAAAAGACCATAACTTGGTCTACTGTGGGTCCGAATTGAAATTCAAAAGCCTAACATCAAGTTAATTGATGTGGGCTACAATTTACTAGAAGGACACTACCAAATCCCCTTCACTTCGTAATTCCCAAAATCAGCTCTAAGGTCTGGCTAAATACAGACTACCAATGTGGCAGCATCCCATGGTTTAAAATGCAACTAAACTTTCCTAAGGGCGATAACTACCCAAAAACTTCTTAGGGTAGAAGAAGACCAAGTAGGAGAAGACCTACCTCATAGAGTTTGTCTAGTGTCCCTGCCCGGGTCTCTACTTGTAGCCTTGTCACTAGGAAGGACTTCTTCGTGTTTCACGAGACTCCATGGTTCGACCGCCGGAAAATCTGTGAGAGAAGGTGGTTTCTCTCTAACTTTCCCTTTTCTCCATTTTTCTTTTCTTATGGATCACTCTTAATCGTATTTTATTTTATTTTTTTATTTATTATTTTTTTAAAAAGAAGGAGGAAGCTTCCTCCCTCTTTCCTACATGCCACATGTCATTTCCTTGAATTTTTTTCCTTTACTCATTTATTTCTCCTAATATCACTTAGACATATAAACTTATTTATAATTGGACCCTTTGGGTCCCTATTTTACAATTTCTATATTTTCTCTTTTTCACTTGGGTTCATTTGATTCAACAATCATCTAATCAATATTAAAAAAAATTTTAAAAATACCCAAGTTGGCTCAATTATACCCTGAATATATAATAATTTTATTATAAAATTTTAGGGTATTTTCAGGTGTTAAATCTCCCCACTTAATAAAATTCGCTCGAATTACTCAGTCAAACAACATGATACCGCACAGATCGCTTCATACTACTTTCCCAAGGGCTTTTCCGGGCCTTATGGTTTCTCCAATAAAGACTCCTTACCAATGTAATCTTCTTATTCCGTAATTCCTTCACTCACGAGCCAAAATCTTTACCGCCTCTTTCTTCTGTCGCCAAACTGCCTCAAATTTCAATTGTCTCCGAAGAGACTACATGTGACGGTCCGACGCAGACCTCCGTAGCATGGACACGTGAAACACATCATGGATCTTTTCCAAGTCCGGAGGTAATGCCAATCTGTATGCCACTGGTCCCACTTTCTCAATCACTTCATAGGGGCCAATAAATCTAGGGCTCAACTTGCCCTTTTTCCCAAATCTCATCACCTTCTTCCAAGGCGATACTCAAAAACACCTTTTCGCCGATCTCATATCGACATCTTTTCATGCTTAAGATATGATTTCTGTCTATCAGTGGCCACCTTCAATCTCTCTCTAATCATTTTCACTTTTTCTTCGGCCCTTGTATCAAGCCTGGCCAATTCACTTTCTTTTCACTAATTCCGCTCCAACACAATGGTGCTCTACATTTTCTCCCATATAAAGCCTCATAAGGCGCCATTCCAATACTTGATTGGAAACCGTTGTTGTAATACAAATTCAACTAAAGCAATGTGTTGGATCCCAACTACCCTCGCGCTCCGATCACACAACTCTAACATATCTTCCGCATCCGGATCACTCTCTCAGATTGTCCATCCGTTGCGGTGGAACGTCAGACTGAATCTCACCGAAAGTGCCCAAAGCCTCTCACTTTCCCCAAAATTCAAGTAAACCCCGGATCTCGGTCTGAAATAATGAACACAGGAATCCCATGTAACCGAACTATTTCGATATACATCTCACACCGGGTTGAATAATGGCCACCGGTAGGAAGTGAGCTGACTTGGTCAATCGGTTTACTACGACCCAAACCGAGTCATGTTTTCTCCTCACACGGTAACCCAACCACAAATCCATGGTGATTCGTCCCATTTCCAATTCGTATTCTAATAGGCTGCAATAATCCCGAAGGAACTGAGGCTCGGGCTTTACTTTTCGACACACCAAACACTCGCAAATTTCCGATTCATTCTTTTCATCCCGACCACCGTAATGACATTTTTAAATCTCGATACATCTTTGTGCTACCGATGTGATAGCAAAAGATCCACTATGTGCCTCTCTTCTAGTAATGGATTTCTCAATCATTACAATCTGCACACAACCCTATCTTTTATAATACAAACCCATCTTCGCTCACCGTGAACTCCTCGTTCTTTACCATTTCCAATTTGATTTATTGTGGCAACAATTTTCATCTTTCTTTGTGCTCTAGCACTAGATTCAACAAACTCGGTCTCGCTATCAACTCGCCACTACAGCACTAACGCCATGTAATGACAAACGGGCATTCAACACTCGGGCTCATTGGACTTTCTACTTCAAAGCGCCTGGCCACTACATTGGCCTTTCCTGTGATAATCAATCACGCAGTCATAATCTTTTATCAGCTCCATCCATCTCCGTTGCCTCAAGTTGCTTCCCGTCGTGAGGGCAAATACTGACTCTTATGATCAGTAGATGAAACACTTCTCCCCATACAAATAGTGTCTCCAAATTTTCAAATAAGAAATACAATTGCGCCAATTCTAAATCATGCGGTAGTTCCTTCATGCGGCTTCAACTCGTCTTGAAGCATAGGCTACCACTTTACCCTTGCATTAGGACGTATCCAAGTCCATTTAGCGACGCATCACCGGAATCACATATTCTCACCGCCGGCGTTGGTTGAGTAAGAACCGAGCCTCTGCTAAGAATGCCTAACTTATCGAAACTTCTTTACATTTTTCACTCCATTCATACTTTACATTTTTCTCGAGCAATCTCACATCTGGCCAAGCAATATAGAAAACCCCTTAACGACCTTCAGAGTATCCCCGCTTAGTCCTGTGAAACCACGTGACTTCAGAATATTTCTAGAACCACTTCTATTTTCTTTGGATCTACTCAGGATTCTTAACCGTTACTATATGCCCAGAAAGGACACTTCATTCTTCCAAAACTCACACTTTGCTCGGTTTGCATGCAATTTTAACTCTTTTTCTCAAAGTCTCTAACACTACTCTAAGGTGTGTCATGACTATCACGATCTTTTGAATACCGCAAGAATGTCGTCTATGAACACTACAACCGTGATCCACATCACGATTCGAAAAACCACGATTCATTAGGTCCATGAGCAGTATTTGGAGCATTTGTCAATCAACGGCATTACAAGGAATTCATAATGTCCATATCGCGTCATGCCGTTTATGCATCGACATTTTAATTCTCAAGTGATGGTACTAGAGATCGCAAAGTCAATCTTTGAAAAGATACTTGCACCTTTTAATTAGTCAAACAAATCATCAATTGCAGGTAAACGGATACTTATTCTTTTCTTGTTAACTTGTTCGGTTATGCGTAATCAATACATAGTCGAAGTGTACCCTTCTTTCTTTTTAACAAAAGCACGGGAGCTCCCATGGTGATACACACTTGGTCTAATAAACCCTTTTTTCATAGTAGTTCTTGCAGAAGCGATTTCAATTCCTTTAGTTCTAGTGGAGCCATTACGTAAATTCGCCAATGGATCTTGCGTTGTGGCACTGGTACAACGTCAATAGCAAAGCTCAATCTCCTTTGTGGGAGACGTCACGTAGCTCTTCGGAAACACATGGGAAGAGTATGCTGATGAGGATATCGTATACACTAGGCCTTGCCTTACGCGTATCAAATCACATAAACCGTGGAAGTTCACATCCTTCCAGTACCATTGTTTTGCGGTGGCGCGAGATATCTGATAGATAGATGATTTGACCTCTCACCGATGAAGAGAGTTGCACTTCACATCTTCATTAGATATCTTTAAAGATTTTCTTTCTTCTACAATCGACTATTGCTTGATGTCGGAATGTGATCCGTCCCCGATATCCGCATCAAGCTCTCCACGAAGGATAACTCAATCAAATCTCCCGAATTCATACTCGTATTTTGATGGGACAATCTCTATAGACTTTGTTCTAATAACACTATGGCCAAGCGGGTTTCGTCACCAAGATGTCATACTCGGTTTCCGCTGTGATTTACCTAGTTGGGTATGTCGGTACATATGTATGAATGAGTCGATCTGGATCATCAATGCATGCATAATAGTATCAAGATAGTAAAGTGCAGGCTATCACATACGGGCGTCGGTATCTTCACTTGCTTTCATTGCATATGCTCTATTTGGAGCATGACCATCTTGCCTACAAGTTTGTGTCCGCCCTGTCTCGGAACCTTTCGGTGATGCAACACTCTTGTGCCTTTTGTAACACTAAACTATACCCGATCACGTAGTCTTTGTAAATGGGCGAGCTCTAGGACAATCTCTTGCTCTATGCTCTTTGGATCCACAAATCAAACAAGCACATGAAGTCTCCGACATTCTCCTTTATGATTTCTCATGATGAGACGATGGGAGCAATCATCCTCTAGAAAGGACCTCGGTGTACTCATGATGGTGATGGTAGGAGTAGTATTCCCTACCCGGTGGCACATGCTATGGTGATTAGGTCTGTGGTCCCCTTAATTTCTTCCTTCTTTGTTGTTCTTGTTTGGGTGACACAGTTTTTCCTTCCTGTCTTTTATCCTTTCTCTCTTTTCCTCTTTAACACTCTTTCCACATTCAATGCATGTCACGATTTTGGAGAAATCCTCATGGCAAAATAATCTTTGTGGCATGAGCTCGAATATAGTCATTAAGGTAGATCTTCAAACCTCTGGCCTTTTTCTTCCTCACTCACAGTATCTCGGGAGCATACTTGCTCTGGCCGTGTGAATTCTCTTTGATATTCAGGTCACACTCATGCATCTTTGCTTCGGATTATGAAACTCGTCCTCATGTTTATTCGAGATAAATCTCGACCCACATAATGCTTCTTAGACTCATCCAAGAAGAACTCCCCGTAACTCTCTCGATGGTGCGATCCTAGTCACGAAACCCTGCGATAAGCCTCGTCACAATGCTTGGTCGCACATTCCAGCTTCTCTTAATTTGTGCAATGCATTTGCACAAGCATTCGCTCGAGTTCTCTCGAGCTTGATTTTCTACCAGAAGACTCATCTTTCTTTCCCATAAAATCTGTCTGTCAGTATCTTGCCATTCTCTCAATGGCTGATAAGCTTTCTGAACAATTGCAAATTTGGTTGCCCCGGCTCTTTGCAATGCTGAACTAGGCTGTTGGAGGATACCCAGAAATTACCTCACGCCACTTGATACAGTTAAATTCATTGGTGGGGCATGGGATGTACCCGCCTTCCACCAATAGCGGAATTTGTTTGGGGCGGGTCCATGGTCATCCTCGACCCTAAAGGGAAGCCAAGACCGTCCATGCTTATCCTATTAAGACCCGGCCAGATCCAGCGTCATGTCATCCTTTATATACATTGAAATGCATGTTAAACACAATTTCAAAATCATTTACAAACAATTTCAAAAATCATTTTTGTAGAAATAGCTAAACACAAACTCGATACGATAAATTTGTGACGCCCCTTACCCGACCCGACCGGCAGCCGGATCAGGCAGTCGAGGATGCCACTAAAATCCTTTCAAAATCATATCTTTGCGGGCGATTACGAAATTAGGCAAGCGCTAAACATTTACATTTAACAAATCCATTTTACAATGTAGGCATCAAGCCTTTTCAAAATGATTTACAAAATAGATGTCTGATATTCAAATTGTTTATACAAAATATCCATATCAAAAGAACACATGAAATGAGTGCATGTCGGAGCATACTCAGAGATTTCTTTCTTTATGACTCGCTCCTCGATCTTGGAGTCCGCTATCGATCACTATCTATCACTTTCATTACTGCTTGCATTGGTAAAACAATGCGCTAAGCATTTCCTCATGCTTAGTGGTTCTATACAATCCATTCCTCGAGTTCCGGCTTAAAACAATTCATGCAATTTAATAATTCAGAACTTTCAATCATTTGGATGATCAATATAAATACAATACATATACTTTGTTATATATATACAATAAATTATAGTTCATTGATCATCTCATAAATACATTTTCATAATCAATATTTCACAATCTCAAATCAGATTCAAATATGCTCACAAATTCAATTCAGTTCTGACATTCAATTAAATTCGAAAATCCATTCGATTATGCGATCGATCGATTATGCAGTCGGTCGGTTATGCGCCACTTGAATTTAACCTATGTCTTGATATCACGAGGATATCGAGTCAAGCGCGGTCAGCATTGCGGGCCGGTATCACATGGTTTTATATGATCGCGGTCCCATTTGAGGCTGCTGGTAGTTATAAACAATCAAATAGTAGACAGCACGATACGGTCCCGGGCTGCGGATCGGGTGACCGCGTCAATAGTTCGCGATCTTGCTATTTGACCCTATTGGTATGCAATCTATCCTTGATGCGAAATAAACGGTTAACATTCTATTAAGGCGTTCAAATCCTTTATAGCAAAATATAGTATAATATTTCTGTTTTTGTATAAACAGTTTATTTTGATAATAAATACGATTTTATATCTGGCGTTCTTGTCGGCACTACCAAAATCAATTAAAAATCCAATTCAATATGGCTTTTTTGAACAAACATGCAAAAACTTGAAAGGAGAATAGAATTAAATTAGAACAAACATTTCAAACTTGAAGTAAAGAATAGGATTTAGAAGAACAAACTAAAAATCTTTGCACTTTGATTCCAACCCTTGGAATCTCGATCATGATTTGTCTTTCCTCATCTTGATCCACTATTCCAAAACCATTAAAGAATAATATTATTAAATGCGTCTTAGTAGTTTTATTTAGGATTGATTTTCGGAGGTTATTATGAGGTTCCAATTTAAACAAGATATATATAGATGGATTCTGACTCAATGGGCTTTCCATAGAGTCAAAGAACACCCGGTCGGAGTTCGGATGAAGGAGTTATGACCTTAGAAGTTGGAGGTCATAGATCAAATCCTGGCGACGAGCAGACCCGAACTGGACAGGCTCATCTACCACCTCCAGTCAAACATCTTCTATACTCCTCAGGAATATTAATGTATTCTTGACTCCAGTGGGCTTTCCATAGAGTCCAAGAACACCCGAATCGGAGTTCAAGCGGGGAGATATGACCTTTTCAGTTGGAGGTCATGCGTAGTATTAAACCACGACGAGGCGGCCTGGCGACGAAATTTGCACTGAAGTGACAGGCTGTTAAAACACCTTGTTCTGACATCAATATCACTCCTCAGGCATATGAATGTATTGCAAGCTCAATGGGCTTTCCATAAGTCAGAACACCATCGGAGTTCGGCCGAAGAAGATATGATATCAGAGTTGGAGGTCATCTTGTGATCAGTCTTGACAGTGACTGAAGCGGCGGCACCTTAGTGGCAGTGCGATCCCCAGCAGCGCCATTCGACATCATATCTTATGGGCATATGGATGGATTCTTGCGACTCGATGGGCTTTATGCAGAGTCAGAGAACGCAATCGGAGTTCAAGCGAAGGAGATATGACCTTAGAAGTTGGAGGTCATGCGCGGCCGATCTTAGCGGCGTGGCCAGCGCTGTTGAAGCGATCGCTATTCGTGACCCTTGTTTGGCGACCCTCGTCCTTTGTTGGGCGACCCTTTGTTCATTGGCGACCCCTTGTTTGACAACCCCTCGTCCCTTTGTTGGGCGACCAGCATTCGTGTGACCCCCTTGTTTGGCGACCCCTCGTCCTTTGTTAGACGACCCCTTTGTTCATTAGCGACCCCCGTGTTTGTGACCCTCGTCCCTTTGTTAGACGACCCTTTGTTCATTAGACCCTATTGGGCGACCTCGTCCACTGTTCCGCAACGACCTTGTTTGCGACCCCTCGTCCACTTTGTGATACTTGTTCCATGGCAGCCACTTGTTTGTGACCCCTATGGTACAGTCGCACCCATTCGTATTCGAATAAAAGACCATAACTTGGTCTCTGGGGTCGAATTGAGAAATTCAAAAGCCTAACATCAAGGTCCAATTGATACAGTGGCTACAATTTACTAGAAGGACACACTACCAAATCCTTCACTTCGTACCCCAAAATCAGCTCTAAGGTTCATTTAGGCTGCGCACTACCTGATGTATCCCATGGTTTAAAATGCAACCAGAAACTTTCCCAAGGCGGATAAGCTGCCACGAAAATCCTTAGGGTGAAGACCAGGGCGAAGACTGCCTCATAGAGTTTAATGTGAGTCAGGTTCCGGTCTCTGCATAGGCTCTTGTCAGGGAAGGACTTCCCTTAGGTGGCCGTCGGAGACTGGTCCGATCGTCGGAAAATCCTAGAGAGAAGGTGGAGCCTCTCTCTCTAACTTTCCCTTTTCTCCATTTTTCTTTTCTTATGGATCACTCTTAATCGTATTTTATTTTATTTTTATTTATTATTTTTTTAAAAAAGAAGGAGGAAGCTTCCTCCCTCTTTCCTACATGCCACATGTCATTTCCTTGAATTTTTTTCCTTTTACTGTTTATTTCTCTAATATCACTTGAACATAAACTTATTTATAATTGATCCTTGGGTCCCCATTTTACAATTTCTATATTTTCTCTTTTCACTTGGGTTCATTACGGATTCAACAATCATCTAATCAATATTAAAAAAATTTCGAGAGGAAAAATACCCAGAGTTGGCTCAATTATACCCGGAATATATAATAATTTTTATTATAAAAATTTTAGGGTATTTTTGGGGTGTTACAATTTGGCTATCAAAACTGAACCCTAATAATTTATCCTTTTGAAATTTAGCATTTAATGAGCATAAATGCTCCCGGACAGTAAAACCACATCCCCTAAATCTACCCTACAGTAACTAATAGAAGGCAATTAATGAATCTCAATGGATCTAGCAATAAGCATCCATTGATTCTAAAAGCTTGCCAAATACGAGGTTAATCAAGGTATATTTAAGAGATTTAAACCTAAAGTGAGAGATGGAAACATAAATGACAATAAATGCTTGCATTAAAAACAGAGAACCGACATTTTACCTCAAAACCCTAGCCCAATAGCCCTCCTCTTCAAGGATGGAGGGAGTTTAGCCAACCATCCCTTGAGTTGTCATCCTCAAGGAGTGTTTGGCAGTCGAGAAAATAGAAGAAATGGAGAGAAAACGAAGGGAAAGAAAAGCAGCGGGAAAACTCCGCTGCGGTCTTTGTATGTTGCTTGAGAGAAAAATCAAGCTCATACACAAGAGTTCATTTGAAAGCATATAGTGCTCAGTAAGCAAAAATACAAAAACACCCTCAATACCAATAATACATGAAGGGCAAAAAGGGAAAAAACACAAAAAGGAAGTCAAACGAGAGGTCAACGGAGCAAAAAAACAAGAAAATGCAAGCATTTTTGCATTGATAGAAATTTTGCGCACCATATGAAGGCTGCCTTTCGATTTTCTGAAGCTTTTATTTCTTCTTTCATACAGTTTATGATCAGCAATGCTAAGTTCGACTCGAATTCACGTGCTTGGATCGACTAGAGCAATCTTGGCATAATTAGCTTGAAAACTATAGATTGACCATGAGAATCGGATATTGAATTAATGGGGACATAATGTGAAAGTGGGGTTGATTGATTGGTTATTGCCGAAAAGTAACAAGACCTTACAATCAGTAGATAAAATAACGTACGGGACTAATGCTGCTTCTAACCAACATTGCTAGTCCCTTAGTAATGAAAGAAAGAAAGAGAGAGCAAACAAAATAATAACAAATTATGTTCTCAAAAATAGTATTTCAAAAAGTATGTGGATGAGTAATGCCTAACCCTCAATGAGAATTAGCGAAACCCTACCCAATAACCATCAAAAGAAAGTGAATGTCATACAAAATTCAACATCAAAAGAGTTTCCTTCTCTAGAGAATCAACTTAGGATTTCCACCAAAATATAAGTGTTTATATGATTAGTTTTCGATAATAAAGCATCCAGAAAGCGCACTCCCCCAGTGACCAAACTGCGCACAGCCTAGTACACTAAGCTAACCTAAATAGATCGGGACTGCTCTTATTCCATAATTCTTTTTGTGGTTGCAGAGTGCAATGCGAGAATCGGCTTCACCAAAGTCCATGTAGCGGGGATCCATCGATGACTCTCAATCAATTAAGGCTTAGGGCGTAGTCGCAAGGATTTTCAACCCTGAGCTCATCTTCATGTTTCACCGGGACTTGAATGACCCGAGACTCGGCACCTACAGCTTCGTTCCTTCCTCACCCTTTCACCAATGTAGCGAGCACTAAGTCGGTGGCTCCCAACCAGTTGGCTTAAGGCACCAGGCTTTAAAGACTTTCGTCATATACCCCTTGGACTGTGCTCGGGTTTCAAGGCAAAGCATAGCAATTTTATTCTTTTTCTTTTTCTTTTCTTTTCCTTTTCCTTTTTCTTTTTCTCTTCTTTTTATTTTGGGAGACTCATTGGCCTTCTTTTCCTGGGGGTCCTTAACTTATTGAAGGTAGTAAATAAAACTAGGATAAGCTTTTGTAAGATTTAGGAGGTTAGGCAGTTTTTAGCTTACTATTGAAACCATATGTGCACAGTATGTGATTAGCTAGAGGTGGAGGAAAAAGGTTGAAAGCACTAAGAATTTAACTGATCATCCACTTAATTAAGCATGGAACCAATCTAACATCAACAACATTGGACAATGTTTCAATTTTTCAAACTGCAAGTTAGGCAAAACACAAAAAAAATGGGTGTGCAATTTTGTAAACTGTAAGTGTGAGCTGTATGGTATGCATAAAAAGATATATGGCTATATTTTCAGCTTTACAAAAAGAAACTGATAGCATCACAACCAAAACAAATGACCTCATATGAACTAAGCAATGATCATTAATCTTCACAAAAAAAAACTTGCTCAAAATAGTAACAAAACATAAATGTAAAAGTCACTTCCTTCGCTAACTCTCCCCCAACCAAATGTCACATTGTCCTCAATGGGGCTCGGATTGGAAAGTTAGAGAAGGAAGTGCTACCTCCTCAATGGTGAGTAAATTTACGGTGGGATCACGATCCTCTGCACGCAGGCGGGTTGAGGAGGCTGGCGATGGAAATTTGGAGGAGAATCGGCTAATTCTTTGCTAACATGTCAATGGGATTGTAATGGGAGCTAGGTGGGTGGTTGATGCTAGTGCTGCTAGAGGATGATCTGCAGAGGCCTGGGCAGGCACTGATGGAGAGATAGGAGGTAGGCCCAGGTGACTCTGAATCTGCACGAGGATGGCGTGGTTCTATCTGTGAGGGTGGTTTGAGCCGATGGCGGCCTCTGTGTACTGTTATCCCTCTCGGCTAAGTTTGTATGGGCAGCGATGAAACAATGCGGCGTGTGAAGGAGTCTGGTTGCATCCGTAATAGCGAGAGAAAATCCGGTGGATATGGAGATATCTTTGCGAGTGGTGGAGAATTTGATGTCTTAGGTCTATTTAACGTTGTGGGTGGAAGTGCGGAGGTGCGGGGATGCCGGCGATGTGGGAATGGGCGGTGATTGTTGGAGCTGCGGTGTACGAAGGGTGCGATCTAGGGCTCCTGCGTATCCTCTCGGGATAGTCCTTTGCTATGTCCTCAACTACGTCCTGAGGTGGGAGGTGTTGAGCATGGGGCAAACGCGGCCACTTGTCAATAGTAAGAACGTCCTCGCAATCTCGACGGCGCTCCATTCGGGGCTCAGTAGGAAAACCCAAATACTCTAACACCTGGCATAGTAGCCTTGGGAACAGGAGGGGTGTGGACTCAGCTCGGATCAGGTTTTTGCGGTGGACCTTGTCCTTAAAGTGGAATAAGGATGTCATGAAGAGCTCAGCAAGGCTGAACCAATAACCCTCATAAAGGAGGTATAAAGCCTCCAGAATAGCTCATCTTCACTACACATTATGTTGGAGTGGAAGATATGAATGCAGTGTGTGGTCGATAAAGAACATCTTGGGAGAAGCCTCGCCCGAGAGAAAGTACGAATCCTGTTGTTATGTCTCTAGATAACATGCGAACCATCTCCCTAGGCAAGGGATGAGGCCACAACCTGTAGTCAGCCGAGTTGGCTAGGACCATAGGGAAATGAAATGTGGCTACAATATCGGTGGCCCGAAGTGCCCCCTCGCGGCCATCAATTGAAATGGATATGATGGGATGGGGTACTCACAGGACGATCATGGTATGGTAGAGGTCGATGACCACCGGGGTAGAAGGACAGTCTTGGGGGTCATAAAAGGCTCCGGGGAATGCCGTTGCACAAACCCTCATGGAATCTACGGGGTCGGGATCGACCAATGAAGAATTTGGAAAATCATAATATGTCTCGCGATTGCACTTCCACGAGTCTCTTTATGTCCAGATTACCTATAGTGGGGGTCGCAATGGAAGAAGGTCACGGATAATAGAAGTAGGGGCAGTCAGGGGGTAGGTCATCGGTGGTCCACACAGACGGTGCAAATGGGGCTCTGGGGCCTCGAACTAGATTACTTGCTCGGGCCGAGAAGTCGAGACCCTCTTTGGAGTGGGGCCTGCAGGATGGTGTAGGTGGTAGGAGATGGTGGAGTAGGCCCTAACCTCGTGTCCTTACCTCGTGGAGCAAAACGTGGAGCAGAGGGCGGGGTGCGGCGAGGGCCGCGGCCAGCCCCCGGGAAAGAGTGCACTTTGTGTAGGGGTGGAGAGGAAAGGGAGCACACGAGGCTAAGCGCCTCCACGGGTCTAGCCATGCTTGGATTAGGAAGATGGAGAGAGGATGAGATTACGCTACACTGCCAAAGCAGAATATGAGAATGTGCATAAGAGAATGAGAAAATGCAATCATAATAAGCTACAAATAAAACTTGGGCCAAACAAATAAATTCATAAAACATGAAAAAAAAAAAAGCAATTGGCATTTTAGTCTCGGTGGAGACCAAGCCAACTCAAAGTATCCTGTTGAATTTATGGAGGGTCGAGGGGGGATCTCCTCCTTGTCTCACTATGACTGTCTTTGCATCACAAATTTAGCCTCACGCGGTGACTATGAATATTACATTTGTCCTTGGAATTGAGCAGGTCGACTGAGCCATTAGGATGAACTTGGTGGATGATGAATGGACTAGTCCATCTTGACTTGAGCTTGACCGGAAAGAGGTGGAGCTTGGAGTCATAAAGCAACACTTGGTCTCCTTGTTTGAAGTTTTTGCGGGCTATCAGTTGATCATGCCACTTCTTTAATCTGTCTTTTGCAATCTTCGAGTTGAAGGCATCATTTCTCAGCTCTTCTAGCGCATTGATATCAAGGAGCCTTTTAAGGTCAGCTCTTCCCATATCCAGGTTTAGCTTTTTGACTGCCCACCATGCCTTATACTCAATTTCCACAAGCAGGTGACACGCCTTGCCATAAACTAGGCGATAAGGGGACATGTCAAGGATGGTCTTGTATGCTATTCTATGTGCCCACAAGGAATCCAGTAGCTTGAGAGACCAGTCCTTTTTGTAGGAGCTCACCACTTTCATCAATATTGTTTTGATTTCCCTATTGGCGAGCTCAACTTGACCACTAGTTTAAGGATGGTAAGGGGTGGCCACTTTGTGTTTTACACCATACTTAGCGAGGAGGTTCTCAAAAGGTTTGTTGCAGAAATGTGAACCTCCATCGGTGTAGCCTTAGGGACCCAAATGCGGAAGATGTTCTCCTTCGGGGAATTTCAACACCACCTTGTGAGTCTGGCGGGGGAGCCTTTGCTAATATTCGACACTGTCGACTCCCACCAAAATGTAGACGTATCCAAACGATGAAGGGAATGGTCCCATAAAGTCGATGCCTTCAGAGGCATCATGTGACGACGAGAAATTTTCCCCAATCTTTGGCATTTGTCGCACTCCCTGCATATGGTGTGGGCATCCTTGAAAAGAGAAGGCTAATAAAACCCAAATTGTATCACCTTCATGGTAGTTTTCTGGGAAGCAAAATGGCCTCCACATGCATTCTCATGGCAATGGCTAAGTATCCCTTATTGTTCTCCCTCAGGCACACATCTTCTGATTATCTTATTAGCACAATATTTGTACAAGAAGGGCTCTTCCCAATAGTAGAAGTGAATTTTATAGAAGAAAAACTTTCACGTCTTGTGCCTTCTGATCTCACGGTAACTCTCCTATTGCCAAGAAGTGGCAATGTGAAAGACACTCATCAGGGCATTTCCACTAGCAATAGGGACTCCTCAGGAAACTCTTCATTAATTGGAGGGTTGTGGGTGTTGTGTGCTATGGTTAGTCGTTAGAGATGATCTGTAACAACATTCTCCACCCCCTTTTTATCCTTGATCTACAGGTTGAATTCTTGAAGGAGGAGGACCCACCTAATAAGTCTAGCCTTGGCATTTTTCTTGGTGAGAAGATGCTTTAAGCGAATGATACATATGAAGATTACAATGTCAAATGCAGGTATGCATGAAATTTGTCAAGGCATAGACCACTACCAGCGACTCTTTCTCCATTAGTGGTGTGATTTATGCATGCCTCATTCAACATTTGGTTATAGTAGATACATAAGGTTTCCTTAACTCTCTGCGCCCAGGCGCTCCAATGGCGGGAATTCGCTTGCATCACACATAACCTCGAAAGGTAACTTCCAGTTGGGGGCTCTCACTATTAGTGCAGTGGTCAGGTAGGCTTTGAGCTCCTCAAAGCTCTTCTGGCAATCTTCATCCCAAACGAATTTGGCATCCTTCTCCGATAAACATAAAGGCTTGGCGAATTTTGAAAATCAGCAGTGAACCTCTGCAAAAGCACGCATTTCCCTAAGAATCGCCTCACGGTTTTCATCTTCGTGGGAGAAGGAGTTTAAAAATCAATTCAATTTTTCCTTATCGGCCTCGAATTCATTTTTTAAAATAATATGTCTCGGCCACAATTCCATAGTTGACCATAAATGACATTTTCGGTCGGCCTTGAGTTCTTCTCAATACATCTATGCAAGACTGTTTCCAAGTTGATCAAGCATTCTTAGAAGCTCCCTCCATAAACTAATATCATCCATGTAGACTTCCATAATGCGCTCCACCAAATCACTGAGACAGGCATGCATCATTTGGAATGTAGCGAGGCATTACAGTCGAGGGCATCCTCTGTAGGCATATGCGAAATGGGGCGGGTGAAAGTGGTCTGGCCCTCCTGGTCTTCTAGCGACAATCTCAATACGGAAATGCTGAATAAGCCATCCCAAAGCGGTAAAAAGGTTGGCGGAAATTCTTCGAAGGCGGTCCGTGAAGGGTAGAGAAGTAGATCTTTCTTGTCACCTCATTGCCATGATAATACATACCCTCCGACTTTGTGGTAGGCGGGTGGCGTTTCCCTCTCCCTTCTCATTATGCACAGTAGTCACCCCTGATTTTTTGGCAGCACAGCACAGGTTGGGCTATTTAAGTGCTATCAGATATGGGGTAAATGATGCCGACGTAGCAATTTTAGGACTTCTGCCGTGCCACCTCCTGCATGTGATTCAATCTCCCTCTGCTGAATTTGCCTTCTTGGTTTTACTTCCTCCTCCAAATAGATATGATGTGTGTATTGCTAGGCTAATTCCTTTAGGCCGGAGTGATTTGCCTTGATACTTGCTTATTTCTCACTGGGGATGTCACAGCGTTTGTTTTATAAAAATGAGTAGGAGGATATGACCATTAGTGCGCCATGTTCTTCTAAGTGTGCATATTTTAGTTCCGCAGGCAAGGGCTTGAGATCCAGCTTTTGAAACTCATTGATTTCTTCATCCATCAGCAAAGGTAGGATTTCTTCCTTCTTTCTCCATGGCCTCCCACCACGATATCTGAGTCTTGGGTTCCCTACGGCTCTTAGTACTCGAATAATTCCTCGATCGACACATCATGCAGTGCTGCTTTGCTTTCGATTTGTTCCTCCAGGATAGTGTCAATTATGCAAACCTCCTCTGGACCCTCTTCCACTGGTTGTATATGCTTGTTGCTCAAGTGGAAGATATTGAGCTCCAAAGTCATGTTCCCGAATGTAAGTTGCATAACTCCATTTCAGCAATTAATGATTGCACTGGAGGTGGCTAAGAATGGTCTTCCGAGGATGATAGGCACATAGTTAGTCCCTACAGCGCTCACAGTATCAAACTGCCTTAAAATCTACGGGATAGTAGGAATTTGTCCACTTGCGATAACACATCCTCCACCATGCCCTTCGGGATGTTTATGGATGTCTGTCACATGTAAGACAGAAATTCAATTTTCTAAAAAGGGGCAAAATAGTAATTTTGGTAAAAATCCATAATTTTTCAGATCTCGGGATGGCCGAAGCGGACTTCTCCGTTGAAATCGTCTACATGAATTTAGCTACCACGTCGAATTTGATTAGATTCAGTGGTCGGGATTTTATGTTTTTCGAGGCGTGGGATGTCTCGGATCTGACTGGCGGAAGTAAGGGAGATGCCACATGGCACCTCGAAATGTGTGACACTTGGCATAAAAATGGAGTCACATTGAGCCACATGGTCGGCATGATCCCATGGTACCGCGATGAGCCACATGAAGGATGATGTCATAAAGGATTTAAGAAATAAGAAAATTGTGGGGAGAAAAATAGGGGCCACCAATTTGGTTTGAGGAAAGGAGAATTTCACCATTTGACCGGATGTGGGATGTATAAAGGAGGAGAGAAGGGAAAAGAGAAAAGAAAATGGAGAGAAATGAGGAGAAAATGAGAAAATGAGAAGAGAAAAGAAGCGAAAGCGAGGAGAAAGGAACAAGGAAAGAAAGAGATTCGTGAGAGGAGGTGTGTGGCGAGCATGGAGAAATCTGAGAAGGCGTCGACTTCTCTCTAGGTTAATGGGAACTCCGGCCCGTCGGATTCTTTCGAGACAAGAAGGAAGTGTTCTATATGGAAGACAGCGTGGACTCAGGTTTTGGGAGTTTCTTCAGCTTCGAGAGGTAGGATATTTTCCTACTTGGCCCACTTTTAGCCTAAAGGCTTTATAATGGTAGGGGTTTGCTTGTGGGAGGCCAGTGGGAGACATGTAGGTAGTTCCAAGCTTTGAAATTGAGACATGATTTCATGACCCGAGTTCACACAGTCTGTTGTGGGAGTTAGGAGTTTGGACCCAGAAACAACGTTTCTAGGTGTGGTGGTTTGTTGTTGTGACAATGATGCTTGGAACCGAATTGGTTCATGTTTGCAAAGGGGCCGTGAGGTACCCTGTTGAATGGTCCTAATTTTGAGACCTTATTGTGTGTTATGGCTTGCTTGAATAACATGCTAAGTATGGAAATGTGATATTGATGCATGCTTTTTGATGTATTAATATGTTTGCATGGAGGTATATTATATGTATAAATTATAATTTTCCATGGTTTGTAAATGTTTCATGTAGTGCTCATTCATTCATGTAACATGAGGAAAATGCATTGGCATCATGCATTTCATATGCACGGTCACATCGCGTCAAGTCGGTTGTGGGTGCATGGTAAGGTTTATTCATCGGTGTTGGTGAATGGGCCGTGAACTTCGGGAAAAAATGGGACCAAAGTCAAGGTAGAGATTCACGAGTGTGTAAATGATCAAAATGATAAATTACATGTTTTAGGCGGAGCAAGTTAGGGTAGATCCCCCCCCAGGGTGAAAGTCCCACATATTATTCACGGTTAGACATGAATCTCGGCGATGTAAGTTCGTGAAAATGTTGAAAAGGCGTGCGGCGTCCTGCGGTGTAAACCTGGAAATCCGTGGCCCACAAAATAAAAGAAAGAATCAAAATCGATTTTGATAAATGAGGTGGAGGGTTTTCCAATGGTTTGAGTCGAAGTGTGTGACTAGTTTTTATTTTACCACATTTGGCATTCGGGTGTGAGGAGTCGGTTGGGACTGGTGGTGAAGCGTAGGGGTTGCATCTCATGCATGATATAGAACATTTCATATAGAAAATAATTGTATGAAATGTGATTGATTGTTTATATATGCCATTGCATAGCCATTTTAGGTAGGGAGTAACCCTTGTAGGAAAACTCTCTTTGGGCTTTGCTCACCCGTCGTGAGACCCCCTTTCGGTCACGGGGACTATCCCGAGGAGGCAGTGCAGCGGTAGGGTATCTTTTTTGAGGAAGAAAGTGAAATGTGGCTTTAAGAAAATTTTTGTACTTATGTATAAATCTTTTTGTAAAACAGGCATGGAAACTATAATAATATATTTGATTATTTTGTTTATGAGTATGGATGTATTGGCCCATGAGGCTATTTTACTCAGGTATGCGTCTCGTGATATGAGATGTATAGATTTTCCGCAGGTTGACGGGTAGTCAACGGGACACCCCGGATTTGGGGCGTCACAGTCTGCTAGGGACAATGTGATGTGGTGGGCTTAAGCTCTCCTAAACCCAACTGCTTGTACATTGAATAAGGCAATAGGTTGACACTAGCTCCCAAGCCTACTTGAGTGCCTTTCTACCTGAGTACCTCGGAGTATTCCAGAGATGGTAGGGCAGCCGGATCTTTGTGCTTTCTTGAGTCTTGCACTAAATGATGCTTGACGAGTGACATCGGGAAGGCTTCTTGTCAACATTTAACCCTCTCTTCAACGTACTAAAGTCCTTCAAAAATTTGGCATATGTTGGGACTGTTTAATCATGTCGACGGGGGATGTTGACGCCCTTGCCTTAGCACCTGCAATATTTCAGCTGGTTGATGGCCTTTTTCTTGGCTTTTTAGTACTTGCGGAAAGGTGGGGTGTGCTCTTTTCAGCGCATTTTCTTTGATCACTTCCTCCTGCAGTTCATTCTTTTGCCTCTTAGCCTTGATACGCTGAATTTAGGGTGGTACATTCTGACCTCCTTACCACTTCTCATGAAGTGATAACGACGCTTTGCTTCATCTGCCACAGGATTTGGCTTGCCTTGCCCCATTACCCTAAGATTGGGTTTGTGTTTGAGAGGGAAATTCCTTTTTCTGCTTCTTCTTTGGTTGGCCTAACCTTGAAATTAGTGCGCGGGTTGTCAAATTTTTGGGAAATTTAAGTCTGCAAGTTCTCTATCTTCTTGTTTAGTGTACCTTCTACTGTATCAATCCTCTGGTTAGCCTGGGCATTCACTGCCTTCTGTTCTTCCACAAAGTTGCCCACTACTTTTCTCAAGTTCATGATAGCTTGCTCAACTGGGGATGAGGATGGTGGTGGTTGTAGGCAGGATGAGGATCCATCTTTGTTGTTGTGCGGCAATTGTAGCGCGTATCAGGTAGGGATTTTGGCTTCGAAGAGTTAGGGGATGGTTCCTCCGATTATGATTAGTATGTATTGTTGTATGGGGCAATGGTTGGTGGCTGTGTTGGCCCATAGTAGCTTGTTCAACCCATCATATCCCTTGCGGAAGGAGCAGGTTGGGCGATGCTCTCCTTGGTGCTCGGTGGGCGACAAATAAGCGAGGTTGGTTGGGACCGGTGCCTTGCCCGCTGCCCACATCTCGTGTTGATTTCGCATTTTCAGAGCTTCTCGACCTCCTGGCAGGTGGATAGCTTTGCCTTAAATCTCCATGTCCTCTAGAGTGAGTACATGCACCTCCCCCTTTGATTGGGCTGGGTCTCGCCCCTTTCTACTTCCTTGGGGTTTGGGTTCATCCCGAAGCTTTTGAAGTCTCAGCCACGTAATTCAAAGAAATTGGCTTCCTCACAGATGTTGCTCATGAGTCTGCACATAGTTTCCAACAATTGCTTCCCTTAGCGGGACATTCCATTATAGAAGTGATTAACCGGCATCAGTATAAAGCCATGGTGAGGGACCAGAGGCATTGATGGTTTAGAGTACATTCCATTGTATTAAAATTTCTCATTTTCTTGAGGAACTTTTAAAAGGTGTAAACTTTGCCTCTTCAAATTATTGAACTATGGGTGTAAAACCCGAGAAAATTTTAATTTTATGAAAAATGGTAAAATGGTAATTTCGGTCAAAATCCGAAATTTTTCTAGATCTCGGATGACAAAACGGACTTCACCGTTGGAATTGTCTTGCAAAATCTAGCTACCACGTCGAATGTCGTCGAATTCTAAGACATACGGAATTTCACGTTTTTCGAGGCATCGGGTGGGTGCCGTAAAACGGCTTGTGAAAGACATGTGATGTGACAAAAGTCACCTACTACATGTACCCATGTGACACATGTTGCATGATTAGTGAGATGATGAAATAGATGAAACCCAGATTAAGCCATGTGAGTAAAAATCGAAACTTAAGGACCTGAAATGGAATTATTGAAAGGATTTAAATGAATAAGACAAACCAGACAGTTTTCTTCTCAAAAAGCAAAACGTGCAGTGAGTGGGAGATCTAGATTTTAGAGAGAGAAAGTGTGACTTCTCTCTAGATTTCCCGGTGTTCGGACCGTCGATTCTCGACAGATGGAAGTAAAGTTGATTTCTACAGCGGTAAGAAGCTCTGGCGTGGGCACCAGATTTATTGGAGTTAGGCAACTCGAGAGGTAGGATCTTTTCCTACTTTGTATATTCTTTGGTAGAGCCATTTTATGGATAGGATTTTTGAGGCCTAGAAGGCGTATTATGATCTGAAAATCTTTGAACCGAGTGAAGAAATCCCTACTTGTGTGGCCATGAATAGTGTCGACTCGAGGGTTTCACTGTTCACGTGATTTTTGTGTTGTTGGGTAATTCAAATTGAATTGCTTGATTTGTTGATAATTACGGCGTGGATTGTTTGGTGTTATTGATTGGCAATTTGAATAAAATGGTGTAATGAATTAATTTGTTAATATATACATAGAAATATATTAGCATGAATATTTTGGAAATGACATAATGCATTCCATATGCAAAGGCTGCCTAGATGGTAAAGTGTGATTATGACATGAAGAAAATAAAAGAAAAATAAAAACGATTGTGAAAAGGAATTTCAAGGGAAGATTTTCGAAGAATTGCCTTGGAGAGTTGTCAACCGGTTCATCTCGAAGCGAACCCATGTTTGTTTCGGAGAATTACCCGACAATTCTACCTCGGAGGTTGTCCAATGTATTCTAGAAATTTGGTAGTAAGTTTTCGAGAACAAAAAAGCTTTTGTTTTGAAAACTGTATTTTTACTCGCATTTGGCTTAGGCATGTGTGAAGGAGTCGGTGAGGACTTGAGACATGGGATTGGGCATGTAGACATTCAAGTAGGATCATGTATTTGCTTGAGTGTGATTGTTTGCCATGACATGTGCACTTAGGTGAGGAGAGTAATCCATGTAGGAGCTGTCACTCTTTGGGCTGCTCCTTACTGCCCGGGGATCATTATTTAGTCTGAGAAGTGTGCGAGGAGACCAAGCTCACTAGGGCAGCGTTTTAGAAGAAAGTCGGTTTATGAAACTTGGTATTCATTTTGTATAATATGTATTAAAACTTTAAATTTTGATATATGTTTTGGTTAAGAGTATTGTAATAACTCTTGAACTATTGGTAATATAGTTGATGTATTTTGATGAGTATTGATGTTTGGGCCCAAGTGGCCATTTTAACTCATGTATAGGTCTCATTATATAAGACACGGATATTCCGCAAGTTGACTGGTGGTCAACGAGACACCCCGGGATTTGGTGCATCACAATGGGTGCTGAAGAATTTCTTTAAAAATTCAGCTTGCATATCTCCCTAATTCCTAATAGTTCTCAGCCTCAGAGAGTTGAGCCAGATTTTAGCCTTGTCCTTCAGAGTTAGAGGAAAGAACTTCAGTCTCATCAAATCCACATTAGAGATGTCCTCTTTGAAGGCATTGCACACTTCCTCGAATTCCCGGATGTGTGAGTATGGATTTTCACTTTCATTCATGGAAAGTGGGGGCGAGGCACAATGTAGGGCTTGACAATTATGTCCTCTGGAGGAGGCCTGATGAAGGAGGTGCGCTTACCCTTGGAGGATGTATATGATCCTCATTGGTCTATATCATTAGTTTACGTGAACCCACAGTGGCTTTTCTTTGCTCCTCAGGTGGAGGCTCCATCTGACCACCGTGTATGCTCACTTCACGGCTCTGGTCTTATGGAGCACTACTCCTTTCTAATCTGCCTTTTGTGTTCCTATCCCAATGGTGCATAAACTCCTATGAAAACAACATAAAACACGGTAAGAGACAAAAACAAAACAGGCTACCAAAAAGGTTAATGTTAGTAAAAAATAAAAATAGGAATTGTATATGGATAGTATAAAAATTGAATCAACCTAACAATCAACTACTAGGGGAAATAACAGTAAAAATAAAAAGGTTGAAAATTCACCAACACTTGTGATGGATCACAAGTTAAACAACTTCGACATTTGCCGAGGCTGCATCCAGAACGCAGCCATTTGATTAAAATTAATACCATGATGGTATGCTGGAATCAACAAAAATTATAACCTAAATTCCTCCTACTGCCATAGCATAGCTACTGTAGTAAAGTGGCTCTAGGGTCGAATACAGGGATGGGTTTTCTTCGTGTAAATGATTTGCAGTTAAGGCCAAAATGGTGAATTCAATTTAGATTTTAGGTTTTGTTGTAAAAACAATGGAGGCGAATGGTTTGTAGACTGAAAACAAACTGAAATAAAATATGAAAAAGAACTCCTTGAAGCATCGGACTATTGGAGTTGAGGTCGTAGGGCAAATGAGAGGTTCTCGGGTCCTTTTCCTCACATTGGGGAGGATGACCTATAGTGTTCCAGTGTAGGATCTTGTTTAGCTATCAAGCGGAACCCAATAATTTGTCTTTTGAAATATAGCATTTAATGAGCATATAAATATAGAACAATAAAACACATCCTAAATCCTACCCTACAGTAACTAATAGAAGGCAACTAATGAATCTCAATGGATCTAGCAATAAGCATCCATTGAACCCTAAAAGCTTGTCAAATACAGGTTAATCAAGGTACATTTAAGATATTTAAACCTAGAGTGAGAGATGGAAACATAAATGACAATAAATGCTTGCATTAAAAACAGAGAACCGGCATTTTTGCCAAAGCCCTAGCTATTAGCCACGTCTTCAGGATGGAGAGGTTAATAACCATCCCCTTGGTTGTCATCCTGAGAGTGTTTGGCAATAGAAAATAGAAGAAAGGGAAAATGAAAGGAAAGAAAAGCAGCGGGAAAACTCCCACCCAGTCTCTGTATATCTAGCCAAGAGAAAAATCAAGCTCATACGCAAGATTTCATTTAAACATATGGTGCTCAAATAGCAATACCAAAAATACCCTCAATACCCATAATACATGAAGGGCAAAATAGGAAAAGTCACAAAGGCGGTCAGCGGGAGGTCGTGACAAAAAAAACGAGAAAATGCGAAGCATTTCGCACCCATCTTAGTTACTTTCAGTTTTCCCGGCTTTTACGCTCTTCTTTCCTTGGTTTATACACCTTGTGAGTTCATTTCGAATTCTCGTGCTTGGATCGACTCGTGTCTTGGCATTTAGGCTTTGCAAGAAACTACAAAATTAGCCACAAAATGTGATCGGTGGGAATAAGTAGGAGACCTTAGTAATGCAAATCGAGTTAATTCGATTGATTGAGTACGCAAAAGTCTTTCAAGGCTTCCTGATAAATAGGGCTCAAAATAGCACTTTTTGGGCACTAATATCATGAGGCGATCGTCGATTCGATTCAATTCCGCAATGGAAATTAGCAAGGTTCCACTTGTACCAGGAATCATTGAAGTCTTCATCTCGCGATTCTTTGCTATTTACGAGGTCGGGTAACCCCGAATAAATGCATTGTCTCTTCTTCTTCCTCGGAATGGGTCATTCATTCCGAAGCCACAGATCACATGACAGGTAATTCTAACCTATTCTCTACCTTCCAGTCACAACCTTCAACTTCCACTATCACTCTGGCATATAGGTCACAATTAAGTGCACTTGGATCAGACACAAATTTTCCCACTCCATCTCTCACTTTGTCATTCGTCTTGATTTTATGTAATTTCTCTTTTAATGTGATGTCTATGAGAAAATTAACTCGAGCACTTAAATGTTATATCTCATTCTTCCCTGATTTTTTTTCTCTTTCAAGATCTTATGACGAAGCAGATTGTTGGTAGAGGATGTGAGTCTAGGGTTCTCTACTTTCTTGATCATGCGTCACAAGAGACACATTTGCTTGTTTTGGAGTCCTTTACACCATTGGGAAGCGCATTTCCCAGTTAGGTCATCCCTCTCTCTTCCCTTGTTAAAAAAGTTGTGTCCACGATTTACAAGTATGTCGTCATTAGATTGTGAGTCTTGTAAATTTGCGAAGCATCATCGTCTTCCTTTTAGTCTTAGAGTCAATAAACGAGTTAGTGCTCCATTTGAATTAGTCCATTCAGATGTGTGGGAGTCCTGTCAGTTGTCCCGGTTGGGTTTAATACTTTGTCACTTTTATTGATGATTATTCACAAACCACTTGGTTATATCTAATGAAAAACCATTATGAGTTATTTTCTCATTTTTGTGCCTTTTATACTGAGATACACACTCAATTTCATGTATATGTTCAAAATCCTGAGAAGTGATAATGCTAAAGAATATGTTTCAAAACAATTTCAGTAATTCATGCTTCAAAATGGTATCATTCATCAGACCTCTTGTGTTGATACTCCTTCTCATAATGGCGTGACTGAGAGGAAGAATAAACACCTCCTTAAAACTGCTAAAGCTCTATTATTTCAAATGTAGGTGCCCCAAACATTTCTAGTAGATGTTTCCTGCTTGTTTTTTATTAACCGGATGCCTTCCTCAATCTTGAATTGGGATACTCCGTATCACATCCTTTTTCCAAATAAACCTCTGTTTCCCATTGAACCTCGGATATTTTGATGTACTTGCTTTGTTCGGGATTACCGTCCACATCTGTCTAAACTCAATCCTAAGTCCTTGAAATGTATCTTCCTTGGTTACTCTCGGGTTTAGAAGGGATATAGGTGTTATTTTCCTAGTCTTCACAAGCACTTGGTTTCTGTTGATGTCACCTTTCTTGAGAATACTCCTTTTTCTCAAGACTCGATCCACACTAGTCGAGGGAAGGATGATGATTTGCTAGTTTATACTCTTGCCTCGCCAACTCCTACTCTATCTCTGCTCATGGAAAACCTCCTATCACTCAGGTCTACACTCGACGCCAACACCCCCCAATCTCTAGCCCTCCACCAGCTGCTTCGACATTAGATCCAGTTTTCAATTATGATCTTCCTATTGCTCTCTGTAAAGGTAAATGTCAATGTGCTCATCCAATTTCCTCATTTTGCTCTTATGACCATTTGTCAACACTGTCTTGTTCTTTTATTGCATCTTTGGACTCTATTTCGTTACCTAACAAGGTTTCTGAAACCCTTGCTCACCTTGGTTGTCGTAGTGTTATGATAGTGGAGATGGATGTTTGGTAACAATGGTATGGGATGGATGGTTAAACTGTTTGGAAAGGAGTGTTAAGTTTGTAGTTGGGTGTTCGGTGAAAGTTAATCCCGGCGGATCCGTGCTCGATTAGTAGCCTTGTTGCTAAAGGATATGCCTAGATTTATGGCATAGACTATTTCAACACTTCTTCCCCTGTTATTACGATGACATCCATTCGAATTTTTTATTTCCCTGGCTACCACTTATAGTTGGGATTTCCACCAGCTTGATATTAAGAATGTTTTTCTGCATGGAGACCTTTAGAAGGAGGTGTATATAGAGCAACCTCCAGGGTTTGTTACTCAGGGGGAGATAGGGAGGGTTTGTCGTCTTCGGAAGTCTTTTTATGGTTTTGAAAGCAGGTCACGTCTTGGGTTTTGAGTAAATTTAGCCAATTGAGGAATTTTGCGTCTTCAAGGAGTAAATCGGCCCTCCCATCTTACATAAGAACTCTAGTTTAGGTATCATTCTGTTGGTAATGTATGTGGATGATATTGTTATCATTGGGAGTGACTCTAAAGGTATCTCATCTCTTAAATCCTTTCTTCATAGCCAATTTCATACAAAGGAGTTAGGAATGCTAAGATACTTCTTGGGCATTGAAGTTATGCGATGCAAACATGGAATCTTTTTATCTCAAAGGAAATATGTGCTTGATCTATTGTCTGAGACTAGAAAGTTGGGGGTAAAACCATACAGTTCTCCTATGGTTCCATATGTACACCTTACTAAAGAAGGCAAAACATTTGAGGATCCCAAGAGATATAGGAGACTAGTTGGGAAGCTAAATCACCTTACAAATATTGCCCACTCAATTAGTGTTGTAAGCCAGTACATGTCTTCTCAAACAATTTATCATTGGATAGCTGTAGAATAGATTCTATGTTACTTAAAAGGAGCCTTGAGACGTGGTATTTTATATAGTAATCATGGGCATAATAGACTTGAGTGTTTCACATATGCTAATTGGGCAGTATCTAAGGAGGACATGAGATCCACTTCAAGGTATTGTGTGTTTGTTGAAGGGAATCTAGTTTCATGGAAAAGTAAGAAACAGAGTGTTGTCTCCCGATCTAGTACAGAATCTGAATATAGAGCGATGACACAGTATGTATGTGAGATCATGTGGGTTCATCAACTCTTGATGGAAGTCAGCATTGAGACACCAATCTCAACAAAACTTTGGCGTGACAACCAAGCTGCCCTTCATATTGCTTCTAATCCGGTATTCCATGAACGGATTAAGCATATTGAAATAGATTGTCATTTCGTTCGAGAGAATACAACTCGACTTGATTTCTACAGGATATGTGAAGACTGGATAACAATTTGGTGATATCTTCACAAAGGCCCTAAATGGGGACCGAGTTAGTTATCTATGTAACAAGTTGGGCATAATTAATATCTATGCTCCAACTTGAGGGGGAGTGTTATAGCATATATTTATTTTACATATAGAGTTAT
This sequence comes from Tetrastigma voinierianum, assembly GCA_016808115.1. NCBI lineage: Eukaryota > Viridiplantae > Streptophyta > Magnoliopsida > Vitales > Vitaceae > Tetrastigma > Tetrastigma voinierianum. The sequence goes on along the minus strand of JAEQBH010007467.1, from coordinate 135,954 downwards.
AACCTATTAGGAAACTTGTCATATAGAGTTGTATTCTATTAGGAAGGTTAGATTGACTTTTGTATATATTCACAATGAATCAATGCAAAACACAAGGAATTCTTTCCTCCATTTCTTTCTTGCTTTCTACAACTACATGCGTCATGTATGAAGGGTTATGATGACATTCCAAAGGAGCTGCTTGATCCTGAGGCAAAAAAGGTACTTGATCTTGATTTTGTAATTCGCTATGGTAAATTCTTTTATGAGAAAGCATAATTTTCATGAGAAACTTGTTATCGAATTAATCAACTTATGATATTTGACTAGAAGATTGGAATGATGAGGAAGATAGTGAATGGACACCTTCAACAATAGCTAACCCTGAGTACAAGGGACAATGGAAGCCAAAGGTTAGCTGAAAAGTTTGATAGTTAAGAAAATGTTATGGAATTTCGGAAGTTGACAGTTCTCTTAATTTTGATATTGGCAGCAAATAAAAAATCCCAACTACTAGGGAAAATGGAAGGCACCTTTGATTGAGAACCCAGGTTCTAGCGTATTCCACTTCAATATTTTAGTTCGTTTGCAGTATTCGTGTTCTTTAATGTTCTTTTCTAATATTGATGTATTTTCAACATCTTAACTTTGTGTGTGTTTTTTTCCTTTTTAAGATTTCAAGGATGACCCAGATTTTTATGTTACCTCCATTTAAAATATGTAGGCATTGAACTGTGGCAGGTCTTTATAGTTTACCTTGTACTATTCTTCAATTATGGTTCACATGCTACTCAAGCAAGCCACCAAATGCATGCACCAGGTGAAATCTGGGACCCTTTTCGACAATATTTTGGTTTGTGATGATCCAGATCATGCAAAGAAGCTTGCTGTAGAAACTTGGGGAAAGCATAAGCATGTGTTGGGAATCTTATGAACCATTCCCTATCCATATTGGTATGATATTGTCTACTTTTGGCCTAAGACTTCTTGGTTTTGTTTTTGGGCTTTTCTCCAAAATGCCTCATACCAATTGAATCCATGCTTATATACTCATAAGTCATACTATATCTAGACGATGTGGGACATTGTGAGACTTTGGGTGCACACCTAACAGTCCTCCCCTCGAACAAAGTTCCACCGAGCCTACTCTCAAATCAGGATTTCCTTCATTGCATTCGGGCACACGCCTTACGTGAAGCACCATTTGCTAGGGGGCTCACTATATCATTTTGTTCGACTTCCACCCACACAATTAAGGTTAAACCTAGCTGTAATCTCCTAAATTTTCTGAGTCACTGGATCATCAGTGCATCAACTTGCCAGCATATACCTGCAAAACATACAAGAGACGGCGGTGGTGCGCCTATCGCCTCTCTGATGCCTAAGTCATATTCAGAATTCCAAATAGAGAAATCAATCCGTATTTTCAGTCAAGAGTGTCTTACCTTCTACGGTGTCACCCCCTCTTTTTCTATGGAGGAGGGTCGTTGTCCGCTTTACATGGGAAATAGGCGATTCCCTTCCGAAACGAAAGGGGAAGGTGACGCTTTGTTCGCGTTTTATAACCTGTTATTCCCTTTATATAGCCAAACTGCCCTTCAGATAGCCAAACTGTCCTTATCTTCTGCGTTTGACCGCCATTAGGGAGGTTACGTGTGTCACTCATTGTAACGCCCGTCAGAGAGGATATCTGGTGTGTAAGCGTATGTGCCAGAGAACTTCGCCCAATTATTTAGTGTCGTAATAGAATTTTTGAGAAGTTGCAGGTGAAATTATAAAGTTTTTAAAAAATTGTGGCACTTTAGAAATTAAGGAAAGTGGAGGGTGAATTCCAATTATGGAATTTTAAAAGGATAATAATAATAAATTACCATAATAGTTCAGGGAAACATAGAAAATTATCTAGATCTCGGATGACAAAACGAACTGCGTCGTTAAATTTAATCCTAAGTAAATCTAGTGACCCGAAAAATTTCTTTGAATTACGAGATAGTTATAATATTTTCACGATTTTACGGGTGATCGTCGTCGGTGACTTCAGAGGCGAGATTTTCTGAAATCTCGGAGTCGAGAAAAATGGATTGAGTTAAAGTTCATTTAAAATAATTGGCGAAAAGAAATAAAATTTTAGGATAGTGAACTTGAATAGGACAATAGAAGCCATTTATTTAAATAATAATAATAAATAAAAATAATAAATAATAAAAGTCAAACTGCAGGGAGAAATATGGACAGAGCGTGAATGGCTGGCGTGAGAGAGGTTTTTTAATTTTTATTTTCTTCTCTTCGCTTCTTTTTCAGATTTATGAAAATCGGACCATTAATTTTCATCGAGCTGAGCAAAAAGTTGAATTTATGTGGCCGAGAGGCTACGCGTAGGTACCAATATCTTAGCCTTTTGTCAAACTTTAAAGGTAGAAATTTTCCTACTTGTGTTATTCGAGCCTAAAGGCTGTGTAATGGCTTGGAATTTTGAGGCCGTGAAGGTTGTAAACTTGATCCCAAGAATTTTAGGCCGAGTTTAGGAATTTTAGGCTTTGTGTTAGAGACTGATTCGAGAATTTGAGACATTTTGAACGATTCGGTTAGAAATTCAGGGTTGTAGTCGGACGGGTCGAGATGAAGTGTCAAAAAATGTTTTGAGTGTTTTAGACTCTATGGAAAGTCTCTTGAGTCAAAAGTTGGCTAAAACAGATAGTTTTATGGGGCATTTAATGTGTAGGGACATTTTTGGTCAATTTCACATCATGTGCTCCGATGTCATATCAAATGGGACTAGCACGTAAAAAGTTTTGTTAGAATCGAAGTTCGTTCGATATAATTAAGCTTTGAAGCCTGTGTATGTTTATGTTTTAAAGATTGGCCGAGGCATTTTGTACTGTATGGATTGTGTGGCGATTTGAGCATCAGACGAGAATCTAGAGTGCTTGACAAGATTGAAAGAAATTAATTCGAGAAAAGGTGATACTCAAATCCTTTTCTAAAAAAAAGCGTATTTTAAATTACAAGTTTGTAAAGTGCTTTGAAAATATAGAACTATAAAGCATTTTTTTTTACCTCCACTTGTTATACTCGGCGTAAAGAAGTTCGATTCGATATTTAAACGGTTTAGCTGGTTTAGCAAAACCTAGATGGCGCGACTCGAGTTTCCGGTCATATGTATTCCAGTGTGCATAGCAAGGTTATGGGATATTATGACTAAGTATATTGCACAGTCACGGTGGGGTTGATCTAGTATATATTTATATAGTGAAATTAAGCCCTCGCACATTCGGGGTATATAGTTGGCGTTGACTTTAGTACATGGCGATGAGGTGTTGGTTAGAGGTTCCATCAGGGCATTTTAGTTCGAGTTCCATTATGTTTATAGAGATCAGCGGTGTTCAGGACCATATTAGGCGGAGTAGTGTTAGATGTTCACTACCGTGCGGGGTTCGGGGTTGGGTGGCATCCGTCTGGGGGTATTTGAAATGGGCCACGGTGGTTGGTACTTGATTTCCCGATAGCACTTTGAATGTGCTCTGCCCGAAGCGATTTCGATGAAATAGTTTTTCAAGCGGTTTTCGGCCAGTAGTTTTTCGGCGAAATAGTTTTTCGGCAAAGTTTTTGTGGTTTTTCTGGCAAAAGCTTCGGTTTTCTCATAAGCGAGTTTTACAACCATTTACGTACAAATTCCCTCATATTAGGTACATGCAGTAGACAACAACATTTAGAACTTATAGTACTCACTGAGCCCGTTTGGCTCACAGTTTTCTGTTTTTAAATAATTTTTCAGGTGCAAGTGCTGAAGCCGAATGACCTTTCCAGGATCCTCAGTCCTAGACGTTGTGTTGTATTTATATATAAGATAAGGTGTAAAGTAAACGTAGTAAAAGTTAAAATGTGACATTTTGTATATGTAAATATCTTTTGTAAAATATGCATGCATGGTTTTGAGAAAAACAAGTTGCGATAAAATTATGTTGGATTGATCCTTATCTTATATTTTGATGAGGACCAGAGGTCCTTTATTGTTGTAGTTGATTTTGGAAAATGTGGGAGTGTATTTTTATACAATTGATTTTGTATTTGGGCTTGACCAGGTGCGTCGTTATGCTATCGGATTTTCGTTAAATCTAAGGTATGATTTTTATGAAAAGTGCAAAATTTTATAATCCCACCGTTTTCCAAAGGCAGTTCCGGTGGTTTATGACAGCTTCATGGTAGCTTTGTCGGTCGACGAACATGTGGGGAGGTTACTAAGGTTATTGTGAGATTTCTGTCACTAGAGAATTTGTCACTCATGGGTAGTTATTTGTTTAAGCTAAGAGATGTCGGTAGGTACGCATCATAAGATATTGTTGTGGGAAAGATTGCACCGGACATTATATCTCTATTTGAGAAAGTATGTTTGGGCCTGGCTTGTAAATGAAGATGATTGGGTTCGAGGAGGGTGGGCAGCTGCGGGTTTCGGGTTTGAGCACGAAGGCCAGCTAGGCCATTGACTGAGGATGGAGTCTAACTGTGGCCCCTGTGGATTGGAGGGGCCTTTTGGGTGAGAACTGGGCCAAAGCAAAGGGCTTGGGCCAAGCCCATAGTACCTGATGCCCCTCTTTTCATTTCAGGGAGATCGTTCTTCCCAGTGAGAAAGAAGAATATCACAGGACATGTTTGAGGTGGGATTGAGGCGGGAAAAAGAATATTTGGAACTTGCTTGATGTGGGATTGAGGTGAAGCGTTAATGCGGGGTGTCTAGATGTGCACATTGGGGAATTTGCGCTGGATTTTGACGTCACATTTGATGCAGTTGTTTGGGGATTCTTTCGAGGCTAGAGATCTCTATAAAAGGTTTGCAGGAGGAGGAATTCTTTTGTGCCAATGATTATTACTGGTTATATAGCGGAGTGGGTTGGTGAGGCGTTGCCTGGAGTCAGACTTTTGGACGTGGGTTGGTGGCGTTGCCTGGAGTCAGACTCCTGTGATTGCTACATGGACGAGGCGTATGAAGAGGGTTAATCATGATTGTCAAGTATGGTAGATCGAAGTGTGCAGGGATTTGACCAGTCGAAAATGTTTGCGATGGGAGGATATTCTAGGATTCGTGCCACTGCTTTGTTCTTTGCGCGTAAACTCGAATGGAATCCTCTGCAACCAAGAACACCCTCTCCTAAATCAACGAGGTTCCCTTCCACCTTCTGAATCAACAGGGGATCTTTGTGTTCCTTGCCACCTTCCTTTCTCCTTTTTTTTTTTTTTTATAGCCTCTGGACTTGTTTCGGATAATATGATCACTTTTGTGTAAATGTTGTTCTGTACCTATGAACGTCTTTTGGTGTAATCAATGAATTTACATTTTCTGAAATTTCTCGTGTTCCGACACTCATTGCTCTCATGCTTCGCAATTCCTGGCTAATGACAAGGACTTATGTATTTGATATGCTTTGAAACGGGTCAATCTAGAAGTGACATGGTTGGCCATTCTTCGAAATGGACTGTTCTAGAACATGGTTGGCCGGTGTGAATGTGGCTATTAGGTTGACACAAAGGCCCAGGAGCCTAACCCATGTTCGTTCACTGTGCCCTAAAGGCGTTCATATTGGTCATGGAGGGGATGAGTCATCGGTGCATTAAATGCGTGATGGGCTCTAAGCGGCTTAATTTATAGGAGCCATGGGTACAGTTCCCACCTTCTAGCACTTGTTTCTTCTAGGTTATCTTGTTTTCCTTATTGTTGGAGATTACTGTAGACACTTGGTCTGTATTTGCATGCTTTTTAAATGAGCAGTTATTCTAGGCTCTTGTTTTGGTTTCGTTTTGCAGGTAAACATTGTTTCTCCCCAGGTGCGATTTTGAATTTTGATTGAGGGGAGTCATTCTAAGAGCTTACTAGAATTTGTTGAAACGACTCGCTGGCATGAGTGGGTTTGCAAGTGGTTTTGCCTTTTACCTGTGTGGTATCATGGCTTCGGGATGATTGCACTTTCCCCATTTTTTGTCTGCTTGTAGAATGGCGAGTGGTCAAGAAGAGACTTCGACCAGCCAGGTGGGTCACAAGAGAGGGCCTGCGGGGCGCAGCCTGCAAGCGATATCTATCCTCATATCTATGGCCCCTCTTGTGAAATTCCCGATGACATTGATGTCATGCTATCGGATGCTTTATTTCGAAAATACTATAGGCGGAGGGACAAGCGCGGTGTTTTCACCGGAGCAATTGGCGGTCGGAGCTTTGCTTCCTGTGTAAAGTCTCACAGCCAAAGCAATTCTTTCACTTTACCAGAGCGCCGCCAACCCTTGTTCATTCAAACGTCATCCGGATCTTGACTGGATGTTGTATGTTGAACCTTCTTTACCAGCTTGATCTTTCTTTGGTAGAAGTTTGTTTTGCTTATACCTTGAGGGTAGCATAAGGTGGTCGGATGTCTATGTCGACCCAGAGCCCCTAGTTGCAATTCGTTACAGGACTCCCCGACTCACCCAAGAGTGAGGCAAAGGGGGTGATCTTAGTAAGGGGACCTTAGGATGAGACCCCAGGTTCCCCCGACCTTCCGTTTGATGTTAACCATATGATGTCTTTTCCAAGTGTGTATAAGTAACAAGGCTTGCATGCCGATGTATTTTTCACACATTCATTCATGTTCACGGGTTTCATTATTGTGGGTTATTTGCACAGGGAGATGCCGAAGGGGAAAACTGGTGCATTGGTGGAGAAAGCCAATTTTGCGAAAATTCGGAGGCTGTTGGAGATTTCCGAGTAGAAGCGGCATCATGAAGTCCTTCTAACCGTGAATAATTTGCATGATTTAAGCCACCACACGTCTCCTTACAGTGTCCCAATCATTCCACGTCCTCTACCCTCAAAGGTTGTGGAAGGTGAGCTCTTTGTGGTTGCGGACCTTTTGAGCTTAATCCCGTGTGGTTCTTCCCCAGCCAGGGAGGCGGAGAGCGAGGCAGGTCGGGGTGGTGATCGGCCTCCAACCTTCCTCTCTTGCAGCGAGGATTTCGGTTTTGCCCCAGGGCATCAAGCGGTCGAAGGGGTGGCCGTTAGATCTCCATTGGCAATAAAGGACTCCCGTCTTGTCCCCGAGCATCGAAGAAAAAGAAGGGGAGGTGACAGAAAGTTACTAGAGCAGGGGCGGAGGACTTCATTCCGTGGGTCCCTCCAATATCCCGTTGCTCCCCGGACAGGGAAGAAGAAGAAAAGGAAGAGGACATTATGTCCGGCTTGGTTCATAATTTTTCTGCTCGGAAGCGGAAGAGAGATGATAGCCTTGAGCAAGCAATTAATGTCGTCCCCAAAGTGGCCGGAGGATCGAGCTAGCCTTGTCCGGATGGGGGTTCGGAGGTGCAGGCCATTATTATCTCGGGTTCGCCTAAGATGGGTTTGAACGACCAGCCAGCTATGGGAAACGTTACCTTGGAGGAGTCCCGAGGCATCTCACGATTCCTATAGCCTCAGTGAATTTATCCTCCCGACGGGCCACTGTCGGAGTTAAGATGGGGCCAGAATGCACCGGTTTGGTCGCGGGGAAGTCACTTCTTCACACGATCGTATGTTAGTTAATTAGTATCTCCCTCCATACGTGCCAAACTCCTATGGAGGAGGTACTTGATTCCGGGCGAGGAGGTTGCTCGAGGAGATTGTTGATCGATTGGAGAAGCCCTTTAATCGGGTGAATCTTGATAACCATTGGCATGATATTGCAGATGATGTTATGGATACTGTAACGCTATTCGGGTAGGGCGAGGGCAAGTATAATATCTAGGTCCGTTTAGTCTTGTGGGAATATCTTGACGATGATGGGATGGAATGCGGGTTCATAAGCTGTAATTTTTGCTCGATCCGACCCGAACTAGTAAGCTTAGAGGTGCTTTTTTTCGTTTTAGTATTATTTCTTAATCATTGTTATATCATTAATACGTTTTTTCACAAGCTATTGCTGCTATCCGGAAGATAGCCTTTTAGCACCGAGAATTCTGGACCCGGCTGAGGGAGGCGGAGAGACTTCGGGTCTACGCCCAGTCGGCGTTTTCTGATAAAAAGACCCTGAGTGCTTCCCTAATGGAGGCAGAATCAAAATCGAGGCAATTGGAGTTGGAAGCTAGAGGCGGTGAGAGGCGACTCGTGTTGGGGCGGAAGAATCTTGCTTTCGTCATGAAGTGGCGATGGCTCGACTGGAGATCGATGCGGCGGGGGCGCCGGGTCTGAGATGGAATCTAAGGTGCCGAGTCAGCGATGCCTAAGTTGCACCAAGACACCGTGACATGTGGGTCACGAGTTAGGCGTGGCTCGGGGGCTTTGGTACGCCTCTACAGAGAGCTTGTCGGTCGGCAGAGGAGGAAGCCAGCCGCTTGGCAGATGAGCAAGTTTCCTTACTTGTAGAGCTTGGGGCTAGCAAATATGAGTTGTTTGCTTTCCGTGCAGAGGTCGCTAAAGAGAAGAAGGCCTTGGAGGCGGAATATGATGCTAGCTTTGAAGTCATCTTCAATTATGGATCACGGTACATTTGTGCCTTTGCGCTGATATTTGTGGAGTAAACTAAGATTCGGACGGGATGTAGACGCGTCGAGCCATTAACTCCAAATTTTTTTGTTAACCCTCGATGCCCCCTGGTTGTTGTTCCTGTTGGGGCTGCTGTTGCTCCAAAGGCGGGTGTTAGCGAAGAGAGTCGACACTCCTCAACCATGGGGCTAAGTAAGTGATAATGGACCCACAGGTGCATCGCATTAGAGTTAGGGGTGGTATTATGTGGTTTCTTGCCCGGCCTTAATCAGCTACCCCCATTTTGTATCGAGCATTTTTATATGAATGCAACCGAGGATTCTTGAATGTTGCGATTTTGCTTAACACTCCCTTTTGAACCGAGTAGTTTACTTTTGTTTAGCCGGATGGCGCGGATGCTTAATGAGTAGGGTGTAGTCCAGGTTTGAGCAATTGCTCCCTGGCATATTCACTTCCTTCCGTGCCTTGCAGCGTACCATCCGGGCATCAAATAAATTGGTCCTGGTAGGGCATTTTTCTTACTTAGACATTAGTCCGAGCCAGATGGGCATCAATTATGCTGAGCCAGATAGCGCCACCCGGACTTTATTTTGGCCAGCTAGGCGTGCCCTCTTTGGTAGGATAAAACGATAGTGCCGCAGAACTTTGTGGCGGCCCGGGCATTAGCCATGCTGGGCGGATAGAGTGTGCCACAGAACTTTATTACGGCGGTTGGGCTTTAGCTATCTTTGGCCGGATAGAACATGCGCCACCCGAACTTTTAAATTAGATTTTGAGATGAAGATTCAATTTAGAAAATAAATCATCTTTTTATTGATAGTACCTTCTGAGGTGCATAGCATTCCACATTCGGGGTACAGGTGTTCCGTCTAGTTTGTCTAAAGCATATGAACCGAACCGAATTTACCGACTCGTGTTACAATATATGGTCCTTCCCAATTGGCTACCAAAAACTTTCTGTATTTGGATGGTGTATTTTTGAAGACTTTCCTTAAGACTAGGTTTCCTGGCTATAATACTCAGGGTTTTATGCGCTTGTTGTATAGATTTGCCAGTCGGTAATAGTAGGATGCTATCCGTATGGCTGCTGTTTCGCATAGTTCATCTACTGTGTCTAATTCCTTGATTATGAACTTTGTATTCGACTATTCGGGCATATCCGTTCGGAGCGTAGGCATACCGATTTCCATAGGGATTATAGCTTCCATCCCATAGGTAAGTGCGAAGGGAGATATACCGGTTGGTCTGCCGGCAGTCGTTCTGTAAGCCCAAAGGACCTTAGGAAGTTCATCTACCCATTTGCCTTTAGCTGATTCTAATCGTTTCTTTAAGGTCGTTAACAAGGTTTTGTTAGAAGCCTCTACTTAGCCGTTACTTTGCGGATATAGGGGGGTGGAGTATAAGTTCTTCATTTTCAATTCCTAACAAAAGTTTCTATAGACCCGGCTATCAAATTGGGGCCCATTGTCTGATATGATTGTCGGGGAATCTGAGGCCGGCAAGCTTGATATTTTCGGGGATGAGCCCGGTGACCTGCTGTCTTTGATTGATGCAGCCTCGGCCTCATCCATCTGTTGAGTAATCGGTGGCTACTAGAAGCTTGACTTTTTAAAGTGGGGCGATGGAATACTACTATGTCAATGCCCCATTGAGCAAAGGGCCATGGGCTTGAGATAGACATTAGATATTGAGCCGGTGATCTTAAGATGGGAGCCTATCATTGACAATGGTCACATTTGCATACGTAATCGGCAGCATCAGACTTCATAGTTGGCCAATAATACCCTTGAGTGTGGGCCTTGTGTGCGGAGTGCAACAGCCTAGATGATTGCCGCATGTCGCCGTCTTAATTCGTCCGACACATACTCCCTGTTCGATAGTTATACACTTCAGATACGGTCCGTTCAGGGATCGTTTGAATAGCTGCCCGTCGATTAAGGAAAATCTGGTATATTGAACTTGCACCTTGTGAGCCTTGTCCTTCTCGGTAGGGAGTTCTCCCATGTTGATGTTCTATGCTATGGGCTTCATCCAGGAAGAGGAAGTTTCGCCCTGGCTTACGAATAATAATATCAGTGTTGGTAATATATGGCGAAATATTGTTTTTAGTATAAGGTAGAGATCTTGCGAAACAGCGAATTAGATCTGCTTTCATTAAGAGTCCTTAGGAACATGTTCGAGCTTCCATGTTGAAAAACCAGCCAGACGTTGCTTAACCAGAGTCACATACTTCGCCATTCGGGGATCCCTGGATTCATATTCCGCGTTTACCTGCCCCACCACTAACTGGGAATCACTCCGAATTATAAGCTTGTCGTAGATAATCTCGACCTCTTAGTCAATACCGGCCAGGGATGTCTTCATATTCGATTCATTGTTTGAGGCGAAGCCTAGCCGGGATCAAGCTACTCGATCTTGTCCCCACCTAAGGAATTTAATTGTGAGCCCGATGCCTGCCCTGTACCTTGAGATTCCATCACCGAATCCGCAATTTGGTAGTGGGGCTTGTCTCGAAATTTGGGGGATTCTGTTGGGAGATCGGCCGGGACCACCGCCTTCTTAGCTAACCTTAGCTTATACGAGATACCATATTCACTTAGTTCGATTGCCCACCGGGTCATTCTCCCGAATAAGCCAGGCTTGTGTATAGTGCTTCGAAGGGGGAGGTTGGTTAACACCATAATGGGGTGTGCTTAAAAGTATGGGTGAAGCTTCTTGGCTGCCATCCGGAAAGCTAAAGAGGCCTATTCGAGGTGGTTGTATCTGGTTTCTACGTCGGCTAAGGACTTGCTGACGAAGAACACTAGTCTCTGGCTTCTATCCTCATAATCTTTGAACAGGACGGCACTTATTGCGACATACAAAGCGCTAAATATGAAGGCGTCTCGTAGGCCCGAGAGGCTAAGCCGAGTCTTGGGGGTTCCATCCCGGATCTAGTTTGTTGCTACCAGGGCTGATCACACTCGTCATTCCCATCAGGCGGTTATTTCATAGGGTGGCAAAGAATGGTTTTAGACGGTCGGTGAACCGAGAAATGAACCGCCCTAAGGCAACTAACATGTAGGTCAGGTTGTAGTACCTTTTCTCGGGCAGGAAGTAGGTGGAGTCTATGATAGCCTTAAGGCATGCGAGTTTGCTTCTATCCTATTTGTGTTACCATGAAGCCCGGGCGCGTGTGGAGCCCCGAAAGCTACACTTTAAGGGTTGAGCTTCATCTTGCAGTATGCCACTGAGGAGATCGAAAGCTTCTTGCAGGTGTGTAACGTGATCTGGGCGCTACTTGGATTTTACCAACATGTCATCAATGTATACCTCCATGGTTTTACCCAACAGTGGTTTGAACATTTTGGTCACTAGCCTCTGATACGTAGCCTCAGCATTCTTTAACACAAACGACATTACATTATAATAGAAGAGTCTGTGTGGGGTGATAAAGGTTGTTTTCTTCTCGTCGGGCGGGTACATAGGGATCTGATGGTAACCCGGGAAGGCGTCCAAGAATGACAGCATCCCATGCCTGGATGACGCGTCAACAATCTAATCTATGCCGGGCAGTGAGAAGTCGTCTTTAGGGCAAGCGTCATTGAGATTGGTATAGTCTACGCATACTCTCCATTTCCGACCTTTTTTGGTACCACCACCACATTAGCCAGCCATTCGGGGTATTTGACTTCCTTGATGAATCCACGCATCGAGCGGTTGTCTACCCTCGAAGCTGAGAATGATTTGATGGTGATTCGGGTGGAAAAGCCTTACTTTGTCACGGCCCCAGTGCGGGCGGAGGAAGACATTTAGTTTATGGGAAGCATGCGTAGGGCTAATGTCGGTCATGTTCAAGTGGGTCCAAGAAAATACGTTAATATTATCAAGCAAAACCTGTCGCAATTGTTCTTTTTCCTCTTAGAATGAGGGAGGCGACATACGTGTGCTTATCGAGTGCGCCGGGAGTATTGATCCCCGAGGATCCACTTAATGGTGTTCCCTAACCTCCCTCTCTACCCAGGCAACGAACTATGATTGTTATTATGAGGACTATGGCTTAGTGGCCAGGTTGTTGGGGCTTGCACCTTTCTCACACTCCTGTATTGTGGTGATAACATTGGCGGCGCCTTCTTTGGTTCTTTCGGGGTCGTATGTCAGAGCCTTAGTTAGGTAACTGATGTCGTTGAGTGGTCGGTTGAGGCCTTTGCTTTGAGCGTGCAACGGGCCGATAGCGATAGCATGTGACCCCAGAGTCTTCGACCACTAAGAATAAGACGCTTAGTAACCGGCCAGCCTTGTGGGGAGAGCAATATCACCCACGGTTAGGCGTGGTTGCCAGTTAAATCCGGACAAAGAGTCTGCCGATAGTAGGTTTATCAAGCGGCACTTGCATGTCACGAAGGAGTGCAGGAGATTTGCAAATCGACAACCTTTGCCGGAATTCAGCGAGCACTCTGTGTACGCGCCGAAATTGTTAGTGCGTAAAGTAAGAGACGAAAGGTGCATCGTGGTGTGGGGTGACAACTTTGGACGGGTTAATGGGAGGAAAGGATATGGGGTTGTCAACCGGCTATATTGCTTTGCTATTATCCAGGGCCCTGATGGTGTTCACCCGGGCTTGAATTATAGGTACTGGCGGCTTTTCCTTCGGCTTGGCTGGGTGATACTAGTCGTGTCGTTAGTTGGGCCTCCCAATATGTAATTGATAGTTGGTCGGGGCTCGGATGGGAGCTATGAACGGGCCACTATTCTTTCAGCTATCGATGCTGCTTCTATCAGACGAGGCGAATCCTTGATATATCCTCTGAGGTGACCAGCTCGGATTAGTATTTCCACTATGAACTTCAGAGTCCGGCATCTGTTAGTTTCATGCCCGTGGTCCTTGTGGTAATCGCACCTCAAAGATAGATCACGTTGCTCGGGATCCGACCGAATTGGTAGAGGCTAGACAAAGTCAGGGTGATTCTAGATAAGGGGGAGGAGTCTATTGTAGGGGATGTTCAGTGGGGTAAACTGGGGAGGTTCCCTCTTCCTTTCTAATTGTTCTCGGGAGCGCTTTTGGTCCTTAGTTTGGTTCCTCTTTGCCCGGGCCGCCCTTCTTAGCCCCGCTGATGCCTGGGAGAGCAATCATCATCAAGCCCTGGGAGGTCGCTCTCGACATTATTCCTCCAACAGAATACTCTGGTCCGCCCATCTATACAGTTCTTCCATTGTTAGAGGCGGGTCCAGTGATAGCAACTGGAAGAAAAGGGTAGTCGGTCCAAAGCTTCTTCGAAAGTTCTGAAGGACCACGTCCATGCTGTTTGCGCCGATTTGTTGGACAGCCTGTCTGAATCTCCTGGTGACAGCATGTCGATTTGTTGCAAAGCCATGGGGTGGCTCATAACTCGGGATATGCTGCCCTAATGGGGATGACAGCATGTCCTCAGGTCCCCGGACAACGGTAGGTACGAGCATAAACGGGACGGGTGTCGTTCCGAAGGCCGGATACCCAAAGGGAAGTGGTGGTGCCACGCCTCTAAGCCACGTGGGTATGTGTTCAAGGGCGCATTCCATCTGCCGCCTTTCTCTGCTAAATTATCTCCGCACTCGACGAGGCATGCCTCTAACGGACTGGCTAGAACGTCGTGGGAGCCTTCTTCTACTCCGCCTCCACATTGGCTCCTTCGTAGAGCATCCGGAAGGGAACCGCTCTAAGAGATAACACGTCATCCACGTAGCCGCTGCTATTCTCTCCGACTAGATAGCTCCTCGCTTTTTTTATTTTGTTTGACTAGGTGCCGGGTGGCCACTCCCTCGTACATTTTCAACCCGTTCACCCTCTAAGCGAGTCCACAAGCTGGCCAAGTTTCACTACATGATCGCACGGGGCTCAGTCACCTATCTGTCTAGCCTATTCCTCTTGCTTCGCCTCCATGTCCTAGGCGCCAGCGAAGGAACTGATCTTCGAGGGACTGATTCGTTGGGTTGCTAGTCATGATGATAGAGTCCGACATCCGTGGGTTGATTAAGAACTACTAAAGCTTGTGGGATAGGCGATCACTTGAAAAGCGATAAACCGTCTCTCGCGAATAGACGATGAGCTTTTTTGCTCTGTCATTCCTACGCACTCTACGCTAATTGTGGTCTCCTCAATTTTCTGAGTCATCGGATCGTCTGAGCATCAACTTGTCAAAGATGTACCCGCAAACATACAAGAGAGCTGCGTTGGTGTACCTATCACCTCCGATGCCTAAAGTCGATTCAGACCAAGAGAGAAATCAATCCATATTTTTAGTCAAGAGTGTCTTACCTTCTTCGGTGTCACCCCCTCTTTTTTTATGGAGGAGGGTCGTTGTCCACTTTACATGGGAAGTAGGTGATTCCCTTCCGAAACGGAAGGGGAAGGTGGTGCTTTGTTTGCGTTTAATGACATGTTCTTCCCTTTATATAGCCAAACCGCCCTTCATATAGCCAAACTGCCCTTATCTTCTACGTCATCGTCGAGGTTACGTGTGTCACTCATGGGTGGTTATTTGTTCAAGCTAAGAGAGGTTAGTCGGCTACCTCCTTAAAGATGGTAGCCAGCTAAGAAAGATTGCACCCAGGCATTATACCTCCCACCCGGCTGAGGAAGTATGTTTGGGCCCGGCTTGTAAATGAAGATGATTGGATTCAGAAATTGGGCCTCTGCAGGTTTCAATTTTGGGCTTATAGATTAACTAGGCCATTGACCTGAGGGATGGAGTCTGCTAGAGCCTGTTGGCTGGAGGATCTGGGGCCTGTTGGCTGAGGGCTTGGGCTAAAACCCATGGTACCTACACTAGCTAGGTTTGATACCACTTGTTGGAAACCGTAGGAACCATTCTCTATCCACATTAGTATGATATTGTCCACTTTGGGCCTAAGCCCTCATGGTTATATTCCCGAAAGGCTTCATACCAATTGGATGTCATCCATACTTATATACTCATAAGTCATCCCATTTCTAACCGATGTGGGACATTGTAAGACCTGGTGGGTGCACAATCTAACAAGTCAGAGGTTGCAATCGCTTTTATGTTGCTTTATGAAGTTTTGTATTTTCAATTAATGTTGAGCTCACTGAATTTCAGGCTGAGAGGGCAGCATTTGAAGAGGCACAGTAGAAAAGAGAAGAAGAGGTAGTATCTTCATTCTCTATAGCTATCTTAATGGGCAGCATAAGTTTGTATTGTTGTGCTTCAACAACAGAATTTACAATTCCTCTGTTCTTTCTTGTGAGGGTACATTTAGACATAGGCACATGAAATGAAGTAATTTAGTGTGTTTTTTTGTTGGCCAATCAGTAAAGCATAAAAGAGGTTGTTCATGTCAGCTTTATGTTTAACACTGATATGCACTTACGCATGCACATGGAAGGGAGTATTTAATTGCTATGAGTTGCCACTCATCACTGTATAAAAAAAAGTGTTTTAGTTGACTTGATATATAACACCTAATGTACATTCTGTAATGATCTATACCTTGTTGTCTCATGGTTCTTGTTCCAACTTCTGGTCAACTTTGAAAGAATAAATCTTGGTTTCTAGATAACTCCTTCCTTACAAGGTAATACTCATGTTAGTAGCTTTGAGGACACTTTTATCCACAGCAAATCATGGGATGGGATGTTTTGTTACTCTTCAAGTATCTGTAAGTGTAGCCAAAATGCTTTCTGGATCAGTCTATCATTATCAATTAGAAAGAAATGTTTCTAAATATCTAGATTTGATCATTTCAGGAATCAAAAGATGACCCCAGATGATTCTGATGTTAGTTCAATAAACTCTCTAGAGTTCAAGGGACAGGCTGAGGATAATGCAGAAGGTGACGAATCTGATGATGATGATGATGATGAGGCTCATGTATGCTTCTCTCTTCAATTTATCTGGATCTCCTAGACAAAACACAAATTCAAATTCCATTCTCACCATAATGTTTTCAATTTGCAGGATGAGCTGTAGGAATTCAGTCCTACAAATTCCGGCCGCAATATGGTTTATAAATGTGTGATAGGGGTGATGAAGATACACCCAAAAAATTTCCTCTTTTTTCCTCTCATTAATTTTTTCTCCTTTCAACAGGCGATGACAGAATATGCAATATATGGTAGTGAACTCCCAGCCTGTATGCAGCCTCTTAGAGAAAGTAATTTAGGAATATAAGAGTCTGATTGGTTTCTATTTTTTAAAATTATTTTAGATAACAGTTTTTGAATTAACAAAGAACATCATTTTGGTGTTTTCTAATAAAAATTGTATTTGTTCTTTGAATTTTGTGTTTCACGTGTTTTTTAGAACAAAGAAAAACTATGAACCAAACGAGTTCTCCCTATTCTCTTTGTTTTTGAGAACAAAAAATAGTTTTCAAAAACTACAACCAAGCAAGCCCTAATTATCTAGAATTGCATCATCTTAACCACTTACTTATTCATAGGTCACTAATAATCTGCACTCAGTCTTTCGGTTATGTTAAAAAAGAAAATGATAGAAGTGCCATACATTAAAATATCCATTTAGCCTTATTAAAGCATTTAACCTTTTTATAAACCATTTAACCTAGCATGCACATACATATTTTATTAATACTTTGGCTGCAGGAGCCCATCTAGAGGCAAGAAAGTGAAATAAAATTAAAAACTAATTCCTGCATAACGATCATTAAACTATGGATTTAAAGATCATAGAATTTCCAACAAAAAGATGCTGAGTTTTTTGCTGATCAGCGCCTATGGTTAGAGCATCCTAATTTTAAAAAATTTAAATTAGTTTATAACCTTTTCATAATCTAAATTGAATAATTCCATGTGATATTTTATGATCTTAACAAAATTCATAAATTTTATTCAATCATATTTAGCCTGAATTTTTTTATTTTGTGAAAGTTTTTAATGCTTTCCTTAGACTTTAAAGGATATAATTTCGTATAAATAGAAGTGTCACCCACAAATGCTTTCTACATTTTTTTTTTTTTTTGTCTTTTTAATATATCTGATTCCACACAATTTACACATTTATCAGAACTAGTGTTATCATGTCGGATATTCAAAGCTTGAGCCAAGCAAGTATTAGAACTACCCACAGATAATAAAGATCGATCTCATACAATACAACCATCACTATAATAGGGGTCTTAAAAAAGCCTGCTTGGTTGTGCCTGTTTTTATAAGGGTCGTGGGTTTTAGTCTAGGCTCACCCGTAAACCCTTAGCCTACCCCTTAGCCTTATATTAGAATTTTTTTTTTAAATACATAATATAATTCTATTTGTAATATATATTTTGTTAAATGTTTATTATATATTAATAAAATAAAGGTACAACTTAGTTGATGCATTAAATTTTAAGTTAAATAGAAAGACTAAAATTAAAAAAGAAAAGATTTTAATTCTTGTATCAGCCAACCTTTGCCAGGCCCGATCCATTGGATACCCCTATTCCTCATTCAATGAGTACAATACTGTCATCCGGTCAAGTAGTGAACCCAAAATTCTTCATAATTTCAGGCACAATGATGCATATCATTGAATTAGAGAAGGAATGAGCTTTCATAAAACTTCTCTTTTTCAATGATTGAAGAAGTTAGGGAATCCTCCATAAAAGTTTGTTTTTCATATATATTTGGCTAGCAAAAAGGCTTGTTTTGCTTTTTCTTTTTGTATCTCATTGAATTTTGAGTTCTCAATAACTAAACACTTTAGTTATTATATAATAAATTATTCCTACTAAGGCTCAAATACGATATCTCTCCCCTTCCTATGCCCTATTTTTTTGAAACGTTGATCTCTCCCCTTAATCCCTATGCCCTGCATTTTTAAAACTTTGAGCGTTTTACCTCATGAGCAAGACATCATAGATGAATTTTGATTTCCTTTTGTTTCTTGAACTTAGGTTAAAATTTCTTGTTAGACCCCTTATAGGATATGGAGATTTTTTAGGTTTAAATTCAACAAGATTAACTTTTAAGTCATGGGTCTCTCTCAATTCGGATAAGAACAATTCCATGAGTTCTTGAAGGGATATTTTCTTTCTTTTCATGTATTAGGATCCTCATCTTTTCATGCCAAACAAATTTCCAAAAAATAAAAACCTTGTAGATTAACAAAATCTTAATTATATGATATCCACTCATCAAATACGGTTATTACAACATGTAAATGATACAATACACATTTCATTTCATATTCATGTATTCAATTGCTCCCATCAGAGTTTCCCTTTTGAGTGGCTTTGATAAATGGTAATCCATTCCAGCCTCTAGGGTCCTCTTCGCTTCCTCCCCATTTGTATGAGCAGTCAATGCAATGATAGGGATATGAACGCCATACTTCTCTTCCTCCTCTCTTATACGTTTCGTTGCCTCGTATCCATCCATTTCCGGCATCTGTAAAACATAACAGCAAAAAAGTTTGAACTTTAGACCTTACATGCATGCTAAAGATCCTACTTCAAGGGATTCTTAATTACGAATTGATTATAAATGTAAATAACCCGAATTTTCTCCGACAGGAAGATTGATTGGATTATAAGTACACGTTTCAAGAAGTTGAATTTATGATATGTAGAAGAGATGGAAAATGAAAATGTAAAGTATACCTCGCAGTCCATGAGAATGAAATCGTAGGGAGGAATCATGAAGGCGTTGTTTATCATATTATCTCGCATACCATTGCAAACTAACTGCACAGTTTTGGCTCCATTGTCGCAGGCTTCCACCGTTGCACCGAGCCGAGTGACATGAGCCGTAGCCAGCTTGCATAGCACCATGTTATCCTCAGCAATCAAAACCCTTTTCCCCATCAGCGGTTTTTGATCACTAGAACTCCCAACTTCTTGGATTTCCGATTTTCTAACCTCCAGATGTATCCGACTCGGTGATTTTCTCGGCGGAGACGAGCTCGAAACGCCGAGCAGCGGGCCGCCGAATTCCGGGAGGAGTTTGGCCACTTGATACAAGCGTGATCCGTGGAACGGCTTCAAGATCACGAGATCATTGGGCGAAACCATATCCCCCTGGACGCTGCGGATAGTCGGCTTATCCAACCAAACAACTCTACAGCAAGTGTTATTCAGATCTTTCCTAAATTCAGCCACAGCTCTGCAAAGCTCAGGAAGCGGCCCAGCAGTAGCTTCAATCAGAATCAAGATGAATCGCGGCATGCCTTTCCTTTTCGGCGTCGGCACCGTCCGATCAGTTCCGTCCATTGCGCTCAACGGGATATCTTTAGCTCCGGCATTAGAGCTGGAACCAGATCTGAAGCTTCTCGGACTAAAGTCCGAAATCCCGGATGAGCTTAGATACGAAATGCTTTCCTTTCTCCTTATCCTCTTGAGAGCGTGAGAAAACCTTTCCCATTCCTTTACTACTGATATTTTGATGCCTCGGGTTTCGAATAACTTCTGTGTTATTTTTCTTCTTTCTTCGCTCTGCATCAACATGATCACCTGCGATCCCTCCGCCCTGGGACTAGCCCTTGGAGAGGGAAGAATGTTAAATCCCGAATTGCGGTTTGTTTGAATTCTCAAACTTCCATGTGGGTAATTAGAAGTAGCTTGCCCTCCTCCTTGTGTCTCAGTCTCCTCTTCCTTTGTATTATGCTCAGATGCTACATTATCGCATGTTGTAAGGAATGTATTGAACCTAAAGCAAGTTCCCTTCTCCCCGATTTCCTTATCCACAATTCCGATCTCTCCGCCCATTAGTCGGACCTGCAGAAATTTTGAAACTCAAGTTGAATGTTGCTGCAGTTTGAGTTAGTAGGTTTTATAGGTTGAGGCCTGCAATATCCGATATCATATTTATAGTACCATAGTTTTAAAATACGTAAGGCTTAACAAGACCCAAAAGTCTTCCTAGCTTTAGGGGCAAGGTGAAAGACAAGGCGCAATAAAATGAGTGAATGTCAACTTTATAAAATACAATTGAAAATCTAATTGAGTTAATACAAAATTTAACATTTCTAACATTTAAAAGAAACATTCAATAAATAAAAAAGAAAGTTCAGAAATTATATAAATCTGAATATGATTAGAAATTTGAAAAATAAAATTATAAGTGTTTAAAAAGGAAATTAAAATCCATAAGGCATGCGCCTTTAAGACCTAGCTCAAAATGATAAAGGGGTGGGAAAGGATTATGGGGATATCTAGGTTTAAGAATAAGTTACTACAACATAATAGAAAAAGTGAATAATTGTAAAAAAAAAAAAAGTTTATACGACATGCCTTTTCAATTAGGCGCATGATTTGGACAATGAGACGTTGTAACCAATGCGTGGTTGTGCCTTGAGCCTATGTATGCCTTATGTGTGTCTATATGTGTGCTTACGTGCGGATTTCAAAAAAAAATGATCAGTACCAAGTCTTACAACTAAAAAAGAAGTTAAATTTTTCAGTAGTTTGGTTTACATACCAGGGATTGAACAATACCAAGGCCTAAGCCAGTGCCGCCTGTTCCAAGAGCTGTTTCTTTGACCTGAACATAGTTTTCAAAGACAGACTTCTGCTTCTCTTTGGGGACTCCTTTACCTGTATCATCAACCTCAAACACAAACTCCATACAATTAGGGTTTTGTTGGACATTATTGATTGGTTCCATGTCCTTGAATTCTTCATTATTCTTGTTAAAAAATCTCCATACACGGTTCAACAAGCTTTTCTGGCTCGAAGCAATGATCGAGCTTTTCAAACTCGGTTTCTTAGCCCAAGCTCGGATGGATACATGTCCCTCTGAGGTGAACTTGACAGCATTGCTCAGTAAGTTGCACAAAACCTGTTTGAGCTTCATCCGGTCACCTTTAACAGTCGAAAATTTCGCTACAGAACCGTCATGAGGATCTAATACAACATCTATTCCCTTTTTCATACCAACAGGATGATACAAATCAACAACATCTTCGAGAAGCTCTTCCAAGTCAAATTCCTCCTCTTCTAATTGCATCTTACCAGCTTCAATTTTGCTGGTATCAAGAATAGAATTCAATATACCTGAACAATAAGTAACATACTTGTAAGAAAATAAGCTTAACAAAGAGGAGAAACTTACAAAAAAACTCGATAAATATAGAAGTAATAGACCAATGCTTAGTAGAATTACCCAAAAGGTCCTTCACACAACCCTCCATTTGTATCAAGTTTGTTCCTATCTCAGAGAATGGAGCAACTTCATTCTTAGATATGTCTATCAACCCGGTAATTCCTGCTAGAGAAGCACGAACGTCATGGCTGGCGCTTGCGAAAGCCAGACTTTTGTTCATACTCTTTCTTTCAGCTTGTTGTGTGGCATCCATTTGCTTTATAAGCATTCGTCTGTAAATACATTTCTCTTTTGGCTGCTCCAACCAGCAAGAACACAAACATAGAAACTGAGATGACCATGATGACAACCATCACTATAAGAAGGATGAGAGCCGTTCTGTTGTTATTATAAAGGCTTTCTAGTCCCCTGTATGGAATAGCCAATGAATATACCTGAAACCGAAGTCGATGTAGAGTAATTAAATCAAACTTTCAACATTTAGATTCATGGAAGTAAACATGACTTAAGCCCTAAGATGATGAATATAGCAAAATTTTGTAGACTCCAATTAAATTACACTTACATATATAAAAGGAAGATAGTGTATTAAAATCATATCACATGGATAATAATTTGTTGTTCACATGAACAGCTTATTGTTTTAGGACGGACTTATTTACCATTTTTGAAAACTGTTTTTTATTCTGAAAAATAAGGAAAACATGATAACAAAGAACAATTTTCAAATGACCTCAAAATGATGTTCTCTATATTTTCAAAAACTGCTTTTAAGAACAGTTTAAAAAAAAAAAGGAGCCAAACAGGCCCTTAGTTACTTAGAAGAAGAGCAGAAAATTGAAGGAAATACTGAATCAGCTATTGTCAAGACATAAAACATATATACCGATTTCACTCCCATGATCTTGAGCTGCATACAGTAAGTTAAGTATAATCCTTTGTTGTACATTACCTCAAACAGAAGCTTTTAACGTGTGATGATCGGCCTCACACGACACATTCTGGACATGGCTTATTTGATCACCATCATGATTCCCGACTTTTAAAGAAATGGTGTCATTAGAAACCATTATTTCTGTGTTTGGAAGCCCTTCCATAAGCACTTTACCATCTTCTGTAGCCAAGAGCAAGCCTCCCCCATGAAGACTGATAACAGAAAAGAAATCATTAACTTCTTTCACTGGAAACCCTAGAGAGATAACTCCTCTTCCACCCACCTTAGCTGAGCTAAGGAATAGAAGATTTTGAGCACTGTTCCATTGAATTCCTAAAGAAGCGGATCCATTGTTGCTATTCATAGCCTCTTGAAACCAGCTTTCATTAATCAGAGCCAAAGGAGGGGAAGGCGCACTTCTATACAGCTTTCCCTGTCTCAACACATCTGCCCTTTGGATGTACCATGTATATGCAGTACCATTTCGGAAACTTGAATTAACTGAAATTGAAGAGTTAGAATACAACCCGAAAATTTCGGTTCCATTAGCATAGTAGGAGAAGAGTAAGCCATCAATTCCAATATAAGAAACTTGTGATACATGTGGAGTTATAGATAGTGCCTGAAACAACATGGGCGCCACCTGCAAGAGATAACCAAAATTAGGTATCTTCAATAGCTATTAATCTCATGCTACAGTTCTTATCATATAAAAGAGGAGATAGCTTTAAACCGTATGAGTAATTCCAGAGAATGTAAGGTTGATTCCAATCAGAGACGCAGTTAGAACCTTGCAAAGTCTATAGTTGAGGAATTCATTGATGCAACAGCTCTGCTGTGCTTTCAATCTGTGAAAGCAATTAAACTGAAGCTGTTGAGAGCTCAGCCTTTGTACTACTTCAATTCTTTCATGGTATTGTGCCATAGTGGGATCATCACACTTGGGAAGCAAGAGTACGAAAATGCCTGCAAACCATCAAAGGGTTAAATAAATAATCACATAAAATATTAGGAAAAATTAAACTATGTGGGTCAGAATGATGATCTGGTATTATGAAGAAACAATAATTTTCCTTGCTGGGATAGTTTAAGAACCATTTCAAACTCAGAAAGGAATCTGCATTATCCCTCTTTTTCTTTTCCTCAGTTTTCTTTGAACACAAAACATGTGACACTGATTAAGGAAATTAATCACATAAAATATCAAGAAACTAATAATGAGGAATTAACTCACCTGGTAAAGGGCAAAGAAGCAAACAGGCCGGAGCACAATCATTGAGGCAATCTTCATTCTGGTTGCTGTGGATCAAGCAAGCAACGACAGTATCTCCTGCGCAGCCATAGAAGAAACAGAAAATTAAAATAAGAGGAAATACTTTTCTTTATATTTTCTTTTCTTTTAGAATGATTTCGTGAAGTAAGTTCTTGTTATTACCAAAAAAAAAAAAAGATCTGCTACTTGGAAATATATTTTAGTATAGAAATCATGTAAGATCTCAAAAGCATCTTGAAAAATCAAGCATTTTTACGATCCAATAAATTGAGGCATGACAAAAGGTTACCATTTAGCTAATAGTTTAAATACCTTTTCAGGATGGATACTCTTATCTAAACAATTCCCATCCAAACAAAACAAATTTTCTTACTAATACATACAGTTTAGTGTAAAAAAATTTATTCATAAATGTTGTTTTATATGATTTTTGTATTTTCAACTTTAAAAATAATAATAATAATTTCAACTAAGACACACATAGTTCCTTCATGAGATGTTAGGATCTAGTCATCACTAGTCACTAAAGCCTGATCCAAACATTTTTTTCCCAAAGAAAATTTATTGTTGTTATTGGTATCTTTGATTGATTATAGAGGGAAAAAAAATGGAACTTAGATTTCATTTCCATGTGTGGAAATTTCAAATCTTTTTTTCCCAACTGGAGTTTCCAAAAGCCATTCATGCCAGAGACAAAAAAGGAAGAGAGATAAAAAGATGACGCAAAAAGGTATTAATTATGTAAATCCCATGGTATCTACATTATTATTTTTGGCTATTTAAACTACCTTAGACTTCTAGGTGCACATTAAATATAAATTAGTTTTATTTAAATATTAAATTAATTTTTTTTTTTTTTGTTTTTTCGCATTTGCAATTCTACTATTCCTACTGAAAATCACATAAAGTCTGTGTTTGTACATAATCAGACCATTGCATGTTCTTCTTTCATCTCTTTCTCCTTAAAAATTACACCTTTTTTTCAGCCAATACCAGAAATCTGAATGAAATTTTGAAAGAAAAATGTTACACTCCCTATCATACACATCTACTCCCTAAACACACAGCAACCCTGTTTGGCTACCGAGAATATACACTAGGAAGAGGAAAAAAATCCACAACTACCCCCAGGTGACCACCTTTGCAACAAAATGTAACCAAAACAACAATTACAAAAAAGAGTAATTAAGAATAATATACGAGGTGCGCACAAGTTAGTCCTAACATTCACGATTATCAAAAAAAAAAAAAAAAAAAGATAAAAAGATAACAAAAAAAGGTATTATTTATGTAAATCCCATGGTATCTACATTATTATTGTGGACTTAAACCACCTTAATTGGATCGGCAATAATAAACATACAAAATAATTTTTTTATATTTTTAAATATTAAATTAAAATAAAATAAAATAAAAAACAAAAAAAACCCAGTCACATTTGCACCATGATCTATTCATTGAAAATCACATAAAATCAACATGCAAGTCCGTGTAAATGCATAATCAGACCATCGCATGTTCTTATTTTCATCTCTTTCTGCTTAAAAATTGCACCTTTCAGCCATTACCAAAAATCTGAATGAAATTTTGAAGAAAAATGTTACACTTCCAGCAAACACATCCACTCCCCAAACTCAAAGCAACCCTGTTTGGCTACTGAGAAAATTCAAGGGGAGAGGAAAAAAAATCCACAACAAACCCCACGTCGCCACCTTTGCAACCAAATGTAAATCAAAACAAATACCACAAAAAAGAGTAAGAATAATATATAGAATAACAAACAAACAAACACCTGGAGACACGACTCAGGTGTTAAATGGGTGAGATGGTTGGAGAGACCATGATCGAATCCAAAACAAAGTACTATAATATAATATATACAGTAAATAAATATAAATAAAAAAATAAAAATAAAAATAAACAAACAAGCATAAGATAGTAACATCATTAACACAAAATCCCTCCGCTATTTCTACCCCTGAAATAGCTTGTTTTATGTATTATGATCTCCTACGTTAAAAAAAGAAAGTTGACATGAGAAGAGAAAGTGAGAGAAAATAACTCTGTAAAAGAGGGAGCGAGAGAAAATCAGTGAAGAAAACCAACGGCAGTAGCTGTCATTTTATTACAAGGGTCTTTTTGTCGTTTTCCTTTTTCTACCGGACATGTGGATTTTTTTGGCAGCTTTATTCGCTGTAAAGACCACCGACGCCCACACTGTTTCGATAAGCTTAAACCTGAATCCTGAATCCTGAATCCTGATTCCCTCACTAAGCGCTTTGCTAATTTGTTATTTCCACCCCCATTTTCTGCTTGTTTGCTGAAACTGGGAAGGGTATATTAGTCTTTTCACTGATAGGTGGGAAGATATAGACTGCAATTAAATGCACCAATGGAGATTTGAGTTGTAAATGCAGCGAAACTGAAAAATCAGGGTTGGCACCCTACTTAATAAGCTATCCTGTAGGCCAAAGTCTTAACTTTTCCTTTTCTGTTTATTTTTTTCCTTTGATTAATACCATTCAAATTGAAAATTTTATTTTTGGGCGGGTGGGGGTCAAATTTGATTGATTTAAAGGTGTAGAGTTCATCAAGTTTATGAAGATTTATTTATGGGTACAAAGTTTATAGCACAAATAGGCTCAAAAGATAATAAATTTTTAAAATCATAAATTGATAGGCAGGCAAATTTTTTATCAATAAAATACTAAATTAATTACGGAGTTCAGTATTTTTGTTTCATAATTTTGAAATCATTAACGAAGAGTGTATTTAATACTTGGATAGTGGTTAATGTTATTGCATTTAAGTTAATTTTTTAAGATAAGTATTAGGGAAATTTGACGCTTATTTGGAATTTAAATGATAGTAAGCATTTTAATCTTACCATTCTTGCCACATGTAATTTAATGATAAATATGTGTAGCTATTTTTCTTATAGTAGCTCTTAACATTCACAGAGCCAATTTAATTTACAAATTAAATGATAAGTTTGTAAACAAGACTTAGGGGTATTTACTTTTTTATTTAATTCTACATAGATTCAAAACTAACACTTCGAAATATCAGATTGTTTGGGTTTTTAATATTTTATTTGTGTTAAAATTAAAAAAAAAATCAATGTTACTTATTTTTTCAATCAAAAGTTTATAGTAAGTCATGAAAAAAATGAAATCTAACAATAAATTGGTTTTGGTAAAAGACTAAAAATATAAATAAATAAACCTCATCTTAGAATGACAATTTTTTTTATAAATAACTTTGTGGCATGTTCTTAAGTTCTTAAGTTCTTAAGTTTTAGTGTCAAATGAGAGAATGTTAAAAATGATGTTAGATTGTGTTTTTACTTTTTATGATGTTTTAGGACATAATTATAGTTTAGGATAGAAAGACGCATCAGATGACAAAATGACAATTACGATAATAAATAAAGTATTCTTGATAGAATTTTGGTTAAGCTCCAAATGAAATATTCTTCGATTTTAACGTTTGTTATTCATTATCCTCGATCTTTAATATTCTAAAAATCATATAATTTGAAGTCAGTCATTCCGTTAATAACGAAATAAGTCATCATGTTAATAGCGAAATAACAAAATAGTCCAAAACAAAAATAACGAAATAACTAACATAAGATTCAATTAATAAACATTTCCTTCGTTAAAGTTCAATATAAGATCAACCAGTCAACTAATTTATGATTCTCGATATTTAAAGAATTTGAGGAAACTTGTCGATAGGACATAAATTGATAGTATTTGCTAATGAGTGGAAGGTTCAAGCTGAAAAGTATAGAAGTCAACAAATTATATTTAGTGTCATATGGAAATATTAAAAATGCTAGTAGATTGTGTTTTTTTTGATGTTTCAAGACATAATTATAGTTTAAGATGGAAAAGCACATCAGACCACAAATTACAATTATGATAACAAATAAAGTATTCTTGATAGAATTTTAGTTGAGTTCCAAATGAAATATTCTTCAAGTTTTAATGGTTGTTACCACATCACCTAATATTCCAAAAGTGCATATCATTTGAAGTTAATCGTTCTGTTAATTAAAATTGAATGATTTAAAAGATCCTCAAACGTAAATAACGAAATAAACTAACATGAGGTTCAATTAATAAGTGTTTCTTTCGTTAAGATTCATCTAAGATCAAACGTAAATAACTAATTTATAATGCTTGATATATAAAGAACTTGAAGAAACTTATCAATATGACATAAATTGATGGTATTTGATAATGAGTGAAGTAGTTAGGGATGACAATTTTACCCCGAACCCAGTTAATTTGCTCCACCCGGGACGAGTATGGAAAGTTGGAAATCGGATTTGGAAATTTCTTTTAAAACTCAAATTGGGTTCAAGGTGGGAACAGATTTTGCCCCAACCCGCCCCGTCCTACCCCGCAAAACTATTTACAATATTTCCCTCGTCTTATCAAGGGTATTTTAACCCCTCATTTAACAAACCCTAATATACGCTAGTTCTAAAAAAACATCACCCTTAGGAGCAACAACAATAAATAATAGTCTATGACGACCATGTTGGACGTTGAGAATCTTCTGAATTTGCTCCACTTTAGTTCTAGCTTGTTCAACATCAACCCTTATAACAATTTCACTTCGACGATGCTAACCATAATGCATGAATGAGGGTGTCAGATCACCTACTAGAAGTGCAATATGGGATTTTTTAGAGTGTTTCAAAACAGGGATGAGAAATGGGCTCCACACTGTCCCAAACTATGAGAAATTAGTAAAAGTTTCGGACGGAATGGTATAGGGTGTGCCCCTGGTCCAAACTCCGTCACATCGGCCATTCCTAAATGGTCAGGGTTTCATATCTCTGATTCTCGAGTTCACATCAAGCCGAGGCATGAACGCGGATAAAGCAAGCACCTGCAAAACAAACAAGGGACCGACGGTGTTGTGCAGGTCGGCTCTCCAATGCTTAAGTTAGTTAAGGAGATTGGGAGCGTTCTCACAACGCCCCGCAAGCCGCGTGATATTTTCACATACATTTTTCTTAATAATTTCTTATTTATGAAGAAGTGTGATGATCCACTTTCTATGGGAAGTGGGTGATTGGTTTCCGAAATGGAAAGGAGGTAGACGCGCTCTCGCGCTTCCAACTGCTTTTCCTTTTGGGTAACTAAGCTTCACTAGCCTTCCGCTCAAAGACGGCTGACATCTTGGGCGGCGTTTCTGTATGAGGTATGCGGGAGGATATTGTAACACCCTGAAATATACCATAGTTGTTTTCAACATGTTTAGGGTATTTTGTAAGTATAATTTGAATTTTTAGTAATTATTATTTTGCTAAGTGAGAAAATTTCGAAATCCGGAATTTGTACAAGATACAAGGGTAAATTTATAATTTGTCAAATTGGGACACAAAAGTCATAAGATAAGAAGATGTGAGGCTATTATAGAAATAGCATAACTTAGGATGCAAATAGAAGGGAGTTGAAGGACCAAAGTGCAATAAAAGGGTAAATAAGGTCAAATAGGGATGTGACTGGGTCTGGTCTCTCACTGAGAGCCAAAAACGTGAAGAAGAAGAGAGGAGAAGAGAAGAAATAGAGGAAGAAGAAGAAGAAGAAGAAGAAGAAGAAAGGTATGGAAACCATGGTTTTGCACTACAAGATTCTGGCCCTTTAGAGACATATTTTACCGTCGGTAAATTAAAAAATCCGTCGCAAAAATCCTTTAGCGACGGATTTGCGATGGAAAAATTCAAGAGCAAAACGCTCGCTAAATTTAGCTTACTCAGATTCAAATTTTCCGTCATAAACATGGCGATTTAATCGAGAATTTTCCGTCGCTAAACTTAGCAACTTAGCGACGAATTGAAAATTTTCCGTCGCTAAACTTAGCGACGGATTTTATCCGTCTCTAAAATAGCGACGTAATGCAGAAATCTGTCGCTATATTCAACGACAGAATTAATTTTTCCGTCGCTAAGTTTAGCGACGGATATTAATTTTTCATCGCAAAAATAGCTTATTATATAATGCAACAACTGGCCGCTATTACTAGCGACGAAAATTTTAACTGGCCGCTAAATAGCCGGTCATTTTCTAAATCGTCGCTTAAATTTCCTAGCTAATAAAAAATTAAAACTGCTCTGAATATAGCGGCTGAAGTTTGCAACTGGTCAGCTAGTTCATTTTTGTACACTTTTCGAGTTATTTTAGCGACTTAAATGTTTCTGCCGCTAAAATTCTAATTTCACACTAAAACCATTTTTATTTAAATTTTCTTATATTAATTTAAGCAAATTATCGTAATATATTTAATTTTTTTAAATAATTAGAAACCATAATATTAAAAAGCACACATTCATTGGAAAACAAATATTAATTTAGTACATTGTTGAAAATAAAGCAATACAAATAACTTACATTAATTATGCTGCAACAATTAAAAAACTCTTAACACAATAACTAGTTCATATCATCGCCTAAAACTAACTCATAATCTAAAGATCATGATCACGACCTAGAGATGGTTATGGGGTGTAAAGCCGGGATTGGTAGGATCCGGATGTCAAGTATCGATTGAGACTGCGGTTTAACTGTCGCTCAAACTATTCCATCTTTGCTTGTACTTGCCGTCAATTGCCTTTATACAATCTCACATCTTCATTCATTGAAAGCCGTTCTTGAACTTCTACTCTCACCTCTCGCCTGGGCCACACTTCATTCACACGCTAGGAACGCTACGATGTAAAATCATAGCGCTAAGTGGTAGAGAAATCACGAAGTCTCTGGGAGGTAAATGCGGACGCCGAGAGCCAAGGTCATACACGCCTCTTCTTCTCACCTCCAAATCGCTGTAGATATAATCGCTCATGTTAACTCACAGGTCTGCTGAATCCTCCTTCGACCGAGAAGTGAGGCAAACTATGGTTTCCATAAAGATCCTATATTTAATTCATTATAAAATTAATAATTATTTAAGAACAATTGTTGAGTTATTTTAATAAAGCAAAAATTGAAATCTTACATTGATGTCCTTAGATCTTTTGTCAACGAAGCACCATCTTTTTTCGTGTGCATCTTCTGAACACTTCAAATGGCGGGGGCGTTTGTAATTCTTTTCCTACAAAAATTAATTATCAAATTAATTAGTTCGAATAAGATAGCTGATGAAAATGTTATTTAAAAAATATTCTTGTACTCTACCAAAGCAATACAATGTTGAATCGTGGATCTAGAGCCACCTGTATGTGTGGAAAGATCAAAAGCAAGTCCTCCTTCGTATTTCCACGATTTTGTGCGCTTTGTCCACGTTTCTTTTATATTCGGGAGTACTCCAATGTTGCCGCCACTTCCCATACATCTTCCGTATATGTCTTCTTTTTCCCCTTCGATTCGCATCTGGGCAACCAATCCCCATATCGCTTCGCCACCCTATAAAACGCTTCTCGACTAATGCATCATTTGAATTATCCTGTGTACATGCTTTCAAGAAAAAAATATATTTCAACAAATAAAAATGCATAACCACATATAGTAGTAGTCGCACAATGTGATTTTGAAATAACACAATATTAATGTTTGAATGATCTTAAACCACATACGTGAGTAGTTGCACATCGAATTGGTGTTGCAAATTCTTAATGAAACAAAAAGCAAGAAGACAATACATACCTGTAATATCGTACACTCTAGACAAGAAGGGCATGAATATCCCTTCTTGTCTAATGTAGAGATGAAGGGCATCCATCATATGCCAATATCCCAACATGAATATCCCAACACTCTAGACAAGATATGTGTCTCTTTTTGCTCCTGTTTATAAAAACATTTTAGGTTCTTAAACAATTTTTTTCTTTCCTCTAAAAATAGCTTCTCAAATGTATTCTTTAAAACTATTTTAAAAAACAGCTACTAATAAACCTTCAATCTAATTTATTATTTAAATTTTGATATAATTATATAATTTATTTTCTTTAAAAAATACTACTTAATCATCAAGATCAATTTTAGAGTAACACGATCCTAAATTTAAAATAATCATGTAGTTTGATTTAGTATTGACCAAGATCGTATTAGTTGACTCTTTTTCTAATTTGAATACAATTTTTATATCTCGCAGTTTCCACATTAGCCATCAAATTTGACTAGATGTAAATTAAATTAGAATTAATTTAAAGTTCTACATGCAAGCGTATCTAAGTAAAAAAAACCTATATTTATCTCATAGGATCCTGAAGTTAATAACCGAGTAAATCATTAAATCCTCCACTGACCCTAAGGAGACCTTCGCACTTTGATGTCCTCCCAACCCATTCCCATCGCTATATGCACTAAAAAACATCCACATCCACATCCTGATGGTATAATTTCCTCAGCATCTCATCACAACTGTTCACATTCTCAAGCTTTTCCCCTTCCATAACCTGATAATAATATGGTCGATTTTTCAGGTAGACAAACAACAAAAACAAAGAAAAAACTTCACCAAAAACGATCTGCAAACAAAAAAAAAAACCTGTATTCATTACCAACAACTAGCTTTTTCTCCATGCATTCCCTGGTCGGGCCCCAACCCGAAAAACCATACCGATCTCTTTTTTCTTTTCTTTCTTTTTTTGCGTAAAACCTTTGCCATGGCTAGAAATCACAAACCAAATCTTTTCCCTGGGCAACAAGCCTCGAGCAACAAAAAATCTTAATCAAAGAAATAAATACAGAAAAGCATTGAAGTTCTACTATACAAGAGAGAAAAAGACTACTACGAAAAAAAGAAAAAAGAAGAAAAGATATATACGAATCTGTCTGTCCACAAATTCAGTCTCCAAAACCTCACTAAGAAAAGAAAAGATAATTTAGATTGGTATTAGAATTTTTTTTTTTTAAAGTTCCTAGTCATCATCTAGATTTAGATGTACATATACAAATACACAAAATTTGTCTTGTACTATCTCAAACAATGTAGTTGATGGATTCAAAATGCTACCCATTATAATAGTTATAGTTTATAACAAGAGAACAAGTACATATGAAATACCTTAAATTCATTCCAATAGAACTCCTTAGTGTCATGTGCACCAACCTCCATGTCGCACCCTTTTCTGGGCTCATGCTTGAAAATCTTAGTAATGTCCGTCAAGCACTTGAAGAAATCTATTCCCAAAATTACAAACAAATATTGAATGTTAAATCATATGAAAATAAATATCTTGTAAAGCAAGCAACCAAAAACATAAGTTGTATAATAAACATTTTAAGCATACGTGATCTCCTATCAACTGCTTCATATTCTTCTCCGTGTGGTACCAATATGTGGTTGATGACCCGGCTGGAAACATGCGGTAGAAGACTCCTGTATCGGGCCCCATGGGGAAGCGTGGTGATAAGTTTCCAGCCATTGAAGGTAGGTGTCGAACCTAGCCAAGCAGGCAAAGGTTTCAAGGTAGGACGGTCAAAAGTATAAATTCATTAGCCTCGACCGCAGAATTAGCTCAAGCCCTTACCGAATGGCCACCTCATATACCTCAATGAACATAATTTACAAAACAACATACATTTATAATGTTCTTCCACTACTATAAAGTACATACATATGCAAGAAAAAAATACTAGTAATCAAACAATAATATAAATATATTCATGATCATAACAATATGCTGTAATTAATCTTCAAATATTGGTCACATTATTATCATCATCATCTAATTCTTCATATTCTCTTCATCCGACTCTATTTCTAGTTCCACCTTCATTTTCTTCAAGTTCTATATCATCAATGCCTACAAAAGTGACAACTGCGGATCAACTAATGATCAGGCCCTTCTAGTCTGGCCGTAATATCAATATAATGGTTTTCATGACATCCTCTTGAAATGCTCCCGCATTTGATAGCAAATTCATGTCTCGCCACTCTTACCTAATTTCGAGCTTATCTTGCAAACAGCCCACCAATTACACATGTTTTTCCTTGTGCTTGGATAAGATGCATAATAGACCTGCATTGCTTGCTCCGCGAGAATAAATGGTTCATATCTATTGAATCTTCTCGTGTGGTTCACATCAACAAGCCATACCAGGTGACTTCTGGTATCTATGTTTGTGTCGGATCAAACCACTCTATTAAATTGAATAATAAGTAATTCTCTTCCGCTGGTAAATGCGCATTCCAACCGAAACCTCTATTAGCTGACCATAAAATCCACCCCGCTGCACTAAAAAATAGAAACCTCCCTTTTTATGCACACTCCACTCATTCATGGTTGTTGTCTGATCCATGTCCCAAAGTGTGAAACTTATAATCCATTCACATAATATCCAGAAACGTCTTAATGTCTCGTGAGCTGTCCTCGGCAAGGTCCTTTATGAATTGGCTGGAGATATTCGAAATCGGGTCATGAGCCTATAGAAAAATTGAAAGTTATAAGAATTATGGGTAACTAAATCCAACAATATATATATATATATATATATAGTTGAATTTTTATTACTCACATGTGCCTCAAACCAAGATGCAAAGTCTTTGTATCGCTTAGCATCAACTTCTCGACTTCTTCAACATATGGTTGATGTTCTCTTAATCTAGCCACAAATAGTCTATAGCAAATGACCATTAGTTTCAGCAATTACATAAACATTTTTGCATATATAAATTAGTTTTCAATCATTTCTTTAAGAAATTCAGATACTTACTCAATATGGGGCTTTACTTCTTCACAATTCAATAGAATATACGTGCGAGCTGCATGATATTCATCCGGAGTAAGATATCGAAATTTTTCCTTGCTAAATGCTCTACCCCCATGCTTAAAAATGGAAAGCATCCCCTCATGTTCTTGAGTTTCATCTCTATCAACGACAATTAGATTTCGTGGCACTCTTCGATGTCTTGTATTGACATATGGCTCAAAATAAATATAATAAATGAAGATGTCTCCTCAACCAAATATGCATCGCATATAGAACCTTCAACTTTTGCTTTATTGCGCATTATTTTTCAACCTTCGTACTCTAAAGATAACACCTTGGCTTTCAAGCTACATAAAATAAGTAGTCATTTTAAATCGATTGGATATATCAAATTCATATGGATTACTTTTGTGCCACCTTCGTGCGTGGTACATCCATCTAGATGAACAGACTCCTCGGCTTATCCTTGCTTCATAATGCAAACGGATGGGGAGATGCTCCATACAATCAAAAACTTGAGGTATTATATCGCTGAGCCTACGATAATAATGTGGAATTTCATCTTC
Organism: Tetrastigma voinierianum; assembly: GCA_016808115.1. Lineage (NCBI taxonomy): Eukaryota > Viridiplantae > Streptophyta > Magnoliopsida > Vitales > Vitaceae > Tetrastigma > Tetrastigma voinierianum. Next base: position 101,035 of record JAEQBH010007467.1, on the reverse strand, counting down.
AAGTCGCTCATGTCTTCCTCCGCACATCAGAGATGTAAGATCTTTAAAAAGTTACTCACCACAAAGATGACTCACACATTCTCCGCAATAGTTCACGAAATGCCACTGAATTAGCCTTTGCATAAACATATGGCAATCATGGCTTTTCATGCCAAATAATTTGAGCTTATTCATATCAACACACTTGCCATGTTCGAGGCATACCCGTCAGAAATCGGGGTTCTTTCAACCATTCGCACAAAATTTTTCCTCTTACTTATCCAAAGTATAAGTAGCTTTTTTGGATTGGTCGTACTCTCATTCCTTTTGGGCGCAACTCTACTCGTCGACAAAACTCTTAAGTCACCTCTAGACTTTGCATTGTCTTTGTTTTTCCTTCAACATTCATAACAAAGATTAAGACATTATCAAAGACATTTTTCAATATGCATGATATCTAGATTAGTGCTCGAATGAGGTTTGTGCTCCAATAAGGTAAATCCTAAAAAGATGCTTCTTTCTTCCATCCACATTCGCAACTCTTGAAAATAATGTTTAGTGGACTCAAAGACGCTCGACACTTTCTTCAACCCCACCTTCACCTACCAATATTTCCTCCCGACCTGACATGTGGTGCAACTTTTCACTGCTTTACCCTTCAAGAAAGAATTTTTATTCCTTCGAAATTGATGATGTCTTGGTAAGAACTTACGATGATTGTCAAACCACGACGTCTTGTCCCCTTTACTCAATGTAAATGCATCTGAATCTTCTATGCAATGAGGACAAGCAAGCTTCCCTGCAGTACTCCATCCCGACAACATTAAGTATGTGGGAAAATCACTTAATCATTCACATTGAAAGCAATTCTTCATTGAAAATTCTGCTTCCTCGAAATGTCATATGTACATACACCCACCTCCCACAATGTTTTCAACTCGCACTAAAGGTTGTAAGAAAAAACATCCACTTGATTCTTTCGCCCCTGCACAATTATAGATAAAAACATATTCATCTTCATGCACATCCATAAAGTAAATTGTATGGCGCCAATATAACCGGCCATAAAGAATATTGTTGTCCGGATTGACTAAATGGACAGCCATTAGCGAGTGACCCAATAGAACATTTCACTTTCGCCAAATCGATGAGTTTGATTGAAATGTTTCAGCTTCCGTGAGTCCGAACAATGACGCATAACACCATCTTCGCACTCATGCTCGCGATGTCACCTCATATATTCGGGTCGTGGCATTAGATGCAAACAATCTCGTGACCGAGGAGCCAAGGGAAAATAGTACATTTTTATAAGGAACATTTGTTTTCGCTACGATCCACGCGATCGGGTCTCTCGAAACGGATGGTGACAAAACTTCTAAAACTTGCAAGTCTACTCATCTTCACCCCGCATATCATGCAACCATTAATGCAACAATGAATCTTTTCAACGGTAGACCCAAACCCCGAACTAATTTTTGCGCCAGAAGCTTAATAATCATCACATTGTCCGATGGTAGTAACTGACATCAATTGACAAATATCATCATAAGTATCGCTCGTGCATAAATGGTCTTCGGGATGAATGTTCAACAATCTCGCAACAAGAGATAACCTTGAATGATATCTATTGCCGTGCCGTCTCCTCGATCGGGCCGTCAAAAGATTTCCAAATAATTTCGAAGCCATGGTTCGGTCCCCTTCCAATGTCATTAGATTAAAGTAGTGGTGGGCGGACAAGATCACCAACATTGTATCAAAAGCATTGTACGTCGAGGATCGACAAATCCCACGCCTATGACTTCAATAAATTGACATCGAGTTCCCCAAGATTCTCTCCCCGATAGGCTCACCATGCAGATACCAAGTATAATAGTCACTGACAAATCCATACTTTGCTAGATGATATCTCACAAGATCCGCCTTGAAAATTCCCTCTGATTCGACACTTACGATGATCTCATGGACACCGAATCCTACCCGCCCATCAATTTCCGGTGACTCAGTTGAAAAATTAATGAATCCTCAATGCCAACTTCGAACTCCATAGTTAAAGCACCATCTTTTCATCCGATAATCAATCCACTGGCCGACCGGGTCTCATTTTCTAAACATGGATAAATTCATAATTTAAAAGAAAATCAAAACTGTATAGAGGAACTTCAATCCATAATCTAAAGAAAATCAAAATCTAGCTTAGGAAGAGAAATCAATTAAAAATGTATAATCCAATTTTCCAAAAATACCTCCTCTATAGTCAGCTTCTTTTATCTCAAGCCAAAATAAGTGACTTGCCGATTGCTGGCACCGCCAAAGTTTAGGTGAATTACATGGTTATAAAAGAACTAATTATACCAACTAAAAAAATTGATAATTAATTTGGTGTATTTATATAAATAAAAACCTAACTATCAACATGATTAACCAAATTTTAGGTTAATTTCTTTTTTTTTAGTTAACCAAAACTGAAGATATATATATATAGCAGCAGTATATATATATATATATATATAGTATATATATATATATATATATATATATATATATATATATATATATATATATATATACTAATATTAGTATTTTAATCTAAACCACATATTAGTATTTTAATCGAAACTACGATTTTTTTGTATTTAGTAAACCAAAATCGAAATTGAAACTAAGATTTGTATAAAATAAAAACCAAACTTAATTAATAGGTTTAGTTAACCTATTTTGCATTCAATCTCGATACATTTTATTTCTTAAATTTTTTTAGCTACCAAAATGTACTTCTAAAATAAGTCTAAGTTTATTGCCCTAAAAGTGGCCTAATAAGAAGGTCCGGAGTTAGGGTTCTACAAATTACTAGATTCCGATTGAACAATTGTATTTGCCTTTAATTTTAATTTTTTTTGTTAAACAATAAATTAATAAAAATTTTATGATTTTAATACAAATTTTAAAAATTTATGGCTCTAGCTTCAATTGCAACCCAAGCTAAACCAAAAAAAAAAAAAAGAATTTAATCCAAATGAGACATTTTGTTACTGAACGGTGACATCCCTTTTAAACCGGTCTCTTTAATTTTAGTGCTTACCACGAGCACACGCTTTTTTCAAGTTAATTCAAAATTCAAATCCTCGTTAATAATCCAATCCATAAAGATAGGGACTACATTAGTACCGCTGGTCACCACACTATGTACCTACACGTATTCAATTAATCAAATGTCAAGTTGTCTAATATTTACTTAAAAAAATGCCAAGTTGTCTGCTGTGAAGAATTCCAGAAATGGTCGGTCTTAGGTGATCACCATTTACCACTTCCCATCCTCCTAACCTGAACCCATTTATAAACTTAGAATGTCACACTCAAAACACACAAACCCCACATTATTGTTTTCCATCTAAATCTGGACGTTGAAAATTGTATCCAGAATTTCTAAACATGGATAAATTCATAATTTAAAAGAAAATCAAAATCTGGGTATAGATGAATCAATCCATAATCTAAAAGAAAATCAAAATCTAGCTTAGGAAGAGAAATCAATTAAAAACAAAAATCATACACAAGGAGGGCACAGAAAGATAAATCAATATAATCGCAAACCCATAAAACCAAAATGATAGATAATAAAACATAAAAAGGAGGATCCTTAATATGGCAATCTTCTCCGCAATGCATCTAACCTTTCTCCCCAAAACTCTCCACAAAATTCCTCATATAAAACTACCACAAGACTCCATTCCACTAATTCAATACAATAATCCAACCACCAAATTAATACAATAATTGCTATCAGATATAGAACTAGAACAAAGAATTTTGCATAATCATGTGTGAACTAGAACAAAGACAAAGAAAACTATAACAAGAAAACAACATTGACAAGGATAATCATCATAAAAACAACTAAGTCAATGATAAAGAAAAGATAAGGAAGCAAATAAAACTCACCACAGCAAAGACATACCCTACCTTGTTCACGCTTTCCTAGACCTTCTCTCACAAGATTTTTTTTCCAAAGCACTGTCTTACCATCTATATCGACAAATTTCTTCCAAGCAATTTCTACTTACCTCATTCGACGCTTTTTTGCCTTGAATGAAAGCCTTAAAGGAAATGCCCAAAAATACAAAGAAGGTCGCCATTAGAATCAACCAACACAAAAGAGCAAAATCGTAACCGACCGAAAGAGGGTTTTTAAGGTCGGAATTTTCCACCGGGGCGTAAAAGAGAACCAAATAGTCACATTGATGATATACATTATCCTCACCAGATGGTACTAATAAAAATAATAACAATTAAACGAACAACGAATAAATTCCGGAACAAAAGTCAAAAACCCTAAGGAAGAGTTAACTCAGTATTAGAATAAAAGAAACCCTAACAAAGAGGGGCTAACAAACCCGGGAATTAACGATCGGAGCTCCAAAATTGCGTGGAGGGAATTGGGAGTGGCTGGGTTGATTATTGCGGGGAGGAGCAAGCAAGGTCTGCGATCGCCAAATGAGAAGACGACCACCAAGAGAGAGACGGCCGTGTCCGAGACCAGTAGGGCAGAGGGGGTAAGAGATCCAGACCTCACAGCATGGCTTTTGGGTTTTATTCGAATATCCTAACATTTGGGTTTTATTCGATTTTCTTCCTTTTTTTCTTTTGCTTTTGGTTCGAGAGAAAAAATTGCAGAGGTTCACCACCTTGATGTCGGTATCTTTAGTACGTATTACGGCGTATATAGAAACTTTACTCAATGAAAATCTCATTTCCACCCTCAAAAAACACCCAAAAAAAAATACAATGAATAAAGATATCTCATTTCCACCCTAACCGACACTCCACCCTTTACATCCAAATCGAATACCAAGTCAATGAGAAAGTGTAATATAAATGAATATATTACTATAGTTTTGTAATATAAACTGAATAAATAAATATGCCATCAGATTTGAGAGTTTTTGTGAGAATATATTACTATAATTTTGTAATATAAAATGAATAAATATATAAAAAAATAGAATTAATTAATTAAATTTTCATTAAAAGCTTGTTTACAGTAATACTAGAAAATGTTTTTTTTATAAGCCATCTCACACCTTAATTACTCTTAAGAGGTCTTGAAATTAATAATTTTATGGATACTAGAATGATTCTTAGGAGACTCCAATTAAAAACCGTCAAGAGTAAAGTCAAGACTAAATTTCAAGTGAGTTATATCTCTCATGATTAATTTAGAACCGAAAAATTTTGGGAACTCATGTTATTATTTTGAAATTATGATTGGTTCCCAAAAATTTGGAGATAAAATGTAAGGGGAAAAAAATAGAGAAAAAAGGTAAAATAAAAGAAAAAACATAAAAATAGAGTTAAATCTAATATATCATATTATTTCCTGGTGGAAACTGGGTTCTTTCTAGCCGCACGATTACACAATTCAATTTGCGCATTTAAAATAACAACCGTTGGATCCAGCTGATTGCAGGAAGACTTCATTTCTCTCTTTTAACAAAAGAAAAATATATTTAATGTCAAAATTTAAATATATATATATATATATATATATATATATATAAATCAAGAAAGCAAAGGGTAAAAATATTTAAAATTAACAAATTATTTTTATATATGATATATTTTAATTTCAAATTCATTTCCACTTTAATTATTATATAAAAACAAAACAATTTATTCTGCCATCTTTTTGATGCTTAATATATTTCTTTATTTTGCCCATATATATATATATATATATATATATATATATATATATATATATATATATATATATATGTTAATTACATGTAATTTTCAATATACTACAGTGATAATTAAATATTTGCTATAATATTTTTTTCCTTTTTATTAGTACTTTCCTACCTAAATTTTTATATAATCATCCAAATTTGGGAAGAGTAGAAAATATTTGTTTAAAAATTAGCAATTATAAAAGAGAAGATAGGGCCGATTTTTGAAGCAGTCTTATATCTTCAAAGAAAATAATGTTTTTCAAAACGATTTAAACCATTTTACTCGTTGATTTATAATTATATAAATACTATGCAGTATCTCTGAAGCATGAACACACTTAGATATTATTCAATAATCGAAAAAAAAAAAAATTCACCTATTACATCAATGCATTTATAGTAAATGCAATATGAATATTTCATATTAAATCACCCCCAAGAAAATTTTTAAAATTTTTGTACTCTTTTTTTTTTTTTTTTTTTTTTTTTTTTCGAACAAAGGTCCATGAACAAGCATTCCCAAACAAGGATCGCAAACAAAGGTCCCGAATCAAACTGGGTTGGGCACCGTGGCGCACACCTGTATCCCAGGGTCGCGCGCATAATCGCGCGCCAGCGTCTATGTCGCTGGCGCCGGCCAAGGCGCGACAAAGAAGTTTGCCAGGCGACGTGGCGCGCCGCCGCCCAGCTAGGCACGCGCTGCTGCGCTGTCGGGCGCACTTGTCGCGAAGACGCCAGCAAATTTCGCCCCTAGTCGCGACCTCACTAATGTTGCGACATCAAGGCGCATAAAAATCATGTCGCGACATCAAATCTGTCGCGACACCCACCAGAGACACATCCATGTCGCGCACATCAACCTGGGTCGCCACATCGTTTCTCCTACCCACACCGCTGCCCATGTCGCGACATCAAAATGATGTCGCGACATCAAACCTAGCCTAGCCACTGCCACCCATGTCGCGACCTCACAATGATGTCGCGACATCATGTCCGCTTCAACCACGCTAACATGTTCGCGACTCAAGAATGATGTCGAAGATCATGTATGCTCAAATGACATGTGCCACTCATGTCACGTGATCAACCATGTCGCGACGCCGCTTCCCTAACCAAAGCGCACCAGTCATGACACCACTTCCCCGGGTCGCGACCACGCCTGCACCAAACTCAATCCTAATTGCCTGTGTCGCGACACCAAAAGGATGTCGCGACACCAACTCCTCCAACTAGCTTTCGCCCCTCAGAAAAAATTTTTTTTTCAAAGTCATCCAAGAAATTCTTTTTTTTTTTTTTTTTTTTCTTCTCGTTACTCCTTTGATGCAAAGATCCTAACTCCACCGTATATACAACTTCCAATATATTTATAAAAATTACTTTATTCAATCTTCTTCAGCTTTATTAATCAGAAAAACCTTAGAAAATTATTTTCTCTATCTGACCAAATAAATTTATAAAATTTATTTATTTATTTATTTTTCTTTCTTTCATGACCATGTTGTCCTAAAAATTTTCAAAACTTCCCGATTTAACACTAACAAAGTAAAATTTTATTACAGCTTCATTTCATTATTTAATAAACCAAATAAATTTCTAAAAAATTCTATTTCTCAGAGTTTTATTCTTCCGCTACTGTGAAACTCCCAAAGTTTTCCTATGTGCTAATCACTAAGCACACAAAGTTTCACAACTCATAACATGGTACACATACCATTCATCAAACATTCACACAACATTTCATCAAATCACACAAAACACCAAACACGTGCAGAACGTTTTTCCTTCTCGCCTAAACCGTCGACTTCATTTGACGCCCGCATTTTTGGGAGAGTAAGTCATTTCTTCTCTCTAAACTCTAAGAAATCCGGCTATCGGATCTCACCCTTGAAATCACGCTTTGGCTTTGGCTTTGAAGAAGATGAAGCACTATTCAATGTTTTGTCCTTTGTACTGAATTTAAAATCAAATCCCATAACGACCATTACGCCCCTCTTACTGTGATTTGATATTATTCTAAGACTATCTCTGGGCTGTCCACATCATTTCTACTCATGCCACTTTATGACACATGGGTACATGTTATATGTGACTTTCGCTGCATCGAAAATCGCTTACTTCAGACCAAACGCGATGCTCCTCGAAAAACGCGGCCTTACCCGACTGTCTCAGAATATTATGAAATTTTACGTGCTAGCTAGATTTCGTGAGAAGATTCCAACGGTGCAATCCGTTTTGTCATCCGAGATCCAGAGAATTAATTACGGATTTTTAGCCGAAATTACAATTTTGTAATCGAAATTACGATTTTACCCTTATTCCAAAATTTGGAATTTCTCGGGTCTTACAAATATGGTCTATGGCATGTTGTATAATTATTTCTATTTATATTTTGTAAATAGAAATAATATGGTCTATAGAAAAAATTTACATTTTGTAATAAAGATTTTATTTTTAGTAATACTTTTCTATTTATTTTATATAGTTTTATTGTTATTATTTTCATATTTTATTATATTATATAATTATTATTTATAAATAATATTTCACAAAAAAATAAACTACTAACTATTAGTAATACACATTACACAAAGTTAGCATAAATTTGCTTCCGCTTGTAACAAAAACAAAGTTAGCAAACTAAATTTTAAATGATTAATTTTAATAAATAATATTTTTAAACTCTTTATTAAAATCGCATTAATTGTAAGGAAAAAATAATTATAACCATATGAGAAAATAATATTAATATATAAACTAAAATAGTTTAAAAATATTAATTATCTCGAACATTTTATCATGCTATTCTCGAATCAAAGCAAATATTCATAAAATATAAATAGCTAAACATTTGCTAAATTTAACGACGGATTCATTTTTAGCTAAATATCATTTGTTTTCCTATAGCTTAATGAATCGATAACTGCCGTTAATATAACGACTAACTTTATAATCCGTCGCTACCTAATAGTTTACCAACTTCCCGCTTAATTCGCCGACTTAAATATTATCCGTCGGTAACTGTCGCTAATATAAATCTTCGTTTCAACCGATAACTGTCGCTATCTATTACGTTCCGGCCAACTTCCCGCTTTATTTTTAAGCACGATATAATCCGTTTAAACCTGGCCGCTAAGTCGGGTTTTCGCGCTAATCCGCTGCTAATTTCTAAATCTGATATAATCCGGTCGCTAAAATCCACCGCAAATTCGCCGCTTTTTGTAGTTATGGAATTGTTGTATGGATGCAACGATGCCAGGAGGAAACTTGTTAAGCCATGGATTGCAGTGTTTCAAGGGATTCAAGTCCCTAATCTAGTTCTTTAAGCTAGGGTCAAATATGAACCCTCCTTTCGAGTATGATTGTTGACTTTCAAGTATGACTTTGTTTAAGATGCATGGTTACATGTTTGGGTGTTAGGAAGCTTAACCTAACTTACAAGTATTTGAGTTCGTGGGTTTGGAAAACCCTAATTAATTTCCATGTTGCTTCGGTGAGGTTAGAACCATTTCGGGAGTTGTTTTTCAAAGTGATGCTTGGATTAATTGGAAGGTTTTGGTTGATTTCTGAAAACGGACGAATTCAAAGACAACTGAAATTTTCAGGGTCTTATGCCAATGTAGGGATCCCTAATGCTAAAGAAAGATAGGCCCACGCAAAGGTAGGGAGGATTCGCCACTTTAGTACGCCGCAGTCAGAGATACCGCTGACGATGAAGATTTTTGTGTTTTGTTTTGTTTTGTCATTCCGTTACTCCAAGGACTTGTCTATTGGACTAGTGAGGACCATATAAGTGTATGAAAGGGTCCATTCATGTTTGTAATGTAAAGGAAAATTATAACAGACGCCTTGTCGCCTACAAAGCGTAGTCTGATGTTGGCAAACTAAATGCCCCTATGAGAAGATAGTGCCCCCGGAACATAATTGTATCGCTCAAGACCAAATAATGAATGACACGACACTTCGTTACGGGGCGCACGCCTTTGATCAATGCCTACACTCCCGCTTGCGGCTAAGGCAAAGACCTTAGTATTATACAATACCTTCTCGGGTACTTATTGTGTCAGGTCGCACTCATTTCTTATTATCGTCTAGGTATTCCAATGTGCTTATATGATAACAAATCGAATAACGACAAGGTTAAAGTATGCTTTGTAAGACTACGTACCTCCGTACAAGCATAAGCCTGGTATACCTACTTAGCACCCACATAAATATAAGCTCTATAACTCCTAATGAAACCGGATAAGTATAAGTCCGCTATAAGTACAAGTATACGTATAGTTTTCATATGAATTCATGCACTGATGATTCACATCGAATATCTATTATTATCAAGTATGTTTCTCACTAAGCAAAGTTTCAGTACCCGGCTCTTTAATTGTGATAGTACTATGAGACGCCTGCGGATCTTCCGCATACCGCTTAAAGCCAAAGACAATTTATAGTTCACTCATTATAGGTTTCACGCCTGATTATAATGAATTATGCTTTAGATACGATATATAAATAGGACAGAGGGATTGTATGGTTGACATTGTAAACACCCAATACACGTAGTTTTATTCTTGTATCTTTGTATATTATATTTGATTCAAGCTTATAAGACTCTGGGGTCCCACCTCACCGTCCTCGAAAAAGCATGCAAAGAGTCCTAGTATAGTCTCGCACCCTCATTCACGAAGGAGAATAGGCATGACAGATATGTTCTTCAATTTGTCGGCGAATCACCAGAAATCATCGGGTCGGCCATATTCTTAAAGACGGTGTCGTAATGGGAGGGAGGGTATGTATGTCGCTCAACCTAAGCCTAGGATCCATGTTCGTAAGGATGTTTAGGCCTCGGGCTTGATCCGCGCCTTCTACGCAGATACAGGTCAAAACCATGGCACCCACAATGCCCTTTCGCCTTCCACGAGTTCGTCTTCTTCTATTGGAAAATACTCGTTTTTTACTTGGTTGTCATCGTGAATGGGGGACCATTAATGCTCGCATGTTCCAACGCGTACATTCTCGGGAGTGTATACTATTTCTAGTGCCCGTGATTTAGTACAAATTCTTTTAGTTTCCATTGGTTCTAATCTCTATAAAAGGATGCAAGGTGTTAGGTTTTTATCTCACTGAACTAGTTTTGAATTTTCGGATGTACGATTTCGAGATATGATGCTAGTCATCATGATGCCGCTAGTGTCGATTTTCCGAATGTTCTTGGGCTGAACGTGATGTTGACAGAGGTCGGTCGGTGATTAAAAGGAACATCTTAGAGCTTGCTAATTTACCTATGGAGGGATATTTTCGAGTCTTATATGCCCCCTTGGGTGGTTTACGAATTTGGAGGGAGAAAGCCTCCTTGACATCGATGAAACTCACCGTCCCATGTTCGATAAGCCCCTTGTAGTTCCCTCAAGCCCGGCATTGTTGATTATACTACCAGAGGCGGCCGGGGCTTTTTCCTCTTTCTTTGCCTCTACAACAACAGTTCTTTTGTCTTTTTTAGACTCTACTGCAGCAGCTTTTTCCTCAGCTTTTTCTTCTTGCATTTCGTTTTCCTCCAGTTCCAATTCTTCTTCTATTTTTTCTTCTTTCTTTGACTCGATTTTCATCCCGGATGGATTATGTAATTGTCTTAGGCTCAGTTTTCAGCCCGGATGGGTTATATAATTGTAAACGCCACTTGGTGTAATTAATGAAATCTTGATTCGGGAAATTTTTGTGGTTTGTGGTTTGCCTTATTTTATCAGGTTCGGGCTAATTTGTCACTAGCGTCAACAAACTTCGAGGGTTGTGGCGTCTGATGAAAACTAGCACGCGTTGGAAACCAGGTTGCACGCCTGACGATGATATTCATAGACTGGATCGGCCCGTATGGTTCCGCAACCGCTCAACTAGGTTGCTCGAATTCCAAGCCCGTCCATTAGAAGGGGCATAAGGGCATCTAACTCTTAGGGGGGCTCAATAACCCGGCCCACACTGCTCATTGTGCCTCTAGTAAGTGAAGCATTGTCGATTTGAATCATTTGGGAGTGATGAGTTCAACTAATTTTTCTTCATCAACATCCATAAGGCAAGTTCTTTGCTTTTAGAACAAGTTATTTTACCTACTCCTTTCGTATCTTCCCCATTTTCTTGTTTCTCTTCTATTCAAGAGCTCCTGCGGATATTTCGTCGTAGGGTCATATGTTTTGCATATAGTTTTTTTGGGCGTTCGTTTTTCCCTACCTTCCAAGTAAGCCCCTTGGCTCCCCCGAGTACTTCGGATTCCACACGCAGATATGTCCCGCGACACGAACGTATGGTGTTCTCTCGTACTGCCGGAGCTGGGGTGGGTTTTTCCTCGTCTGTGGGTTCGTGTGCGTTCTCGCCCTTTTACCAGTTTGGTATTATGGTATGGAACTGATGCCCCTTTCATCTATCATTTTGTTGTTGTCTGCTTGCAGTATGACGAAAGGTCAAGAAGAGACTTCTACTACTGCCCAAAAGTGTGAGGAGGGTCCGATCGATACACCCTTCTCGCAAGCAAAGATTATTTCTTCTCTCGTCTATGGAGGAGTTGAGGTCATACTGCCACATTCTTGATAATATCGATCTTGAGTTGTCGGATGGTCCGAAGCAACCCATCGATCGATAAGGAAGACTCGTTGAAATATATTTTACTGGGGTGGAACAAACCGCAGCGGGCTTCGCTTTCCCGTTTCGTCTCTAATCAAGCAATTTCTACACTTCTCCGGAGCACCACCTGCTCTTGTCCATCCGAATATCATTCGGATTCTCGACCGATAGCTGTGACTTAACCTCCTCTTTACCAACTAGATATTCTCTGGTGGAGGTTTTCTTTATTTACATCAAGTCGGGAGGCACGGAGGTCACCGTCTCTCGTTTGCTTAGAGCCCCTAACAGAAGTTGTTATGGGTCTCCCTGACTCACCTAAGACCAAGGCGACATGGATCTTAGTTAGGAGCGTGGCAGACCTCAGCTCCCGACCCGCTGCTTACTTTGGAACCAAGGAATGCTCAGTTCCCGTGTGTAAACAGTTTCTGGGATTTATATCGCTGTTGTATGTTTGCTCTACGTATTTTATTAATACATACTTTTACAAGGAAAAGCCGGAGAGGCAGGCAGATTGGTAAACTAGGTGGAAAAAGCTAGATTCAAGAAGATTCAGAAGTTATTAGAGATTTCCGAGAAGGAACGACATCACAAAATTCTTTTAACGGTGAGGAATCTTCGGGTGGAATTGAGCCACACAACCTCTCCTCCTTACACTCTTCCCGGCTATTCCTCGCCCCTTCCGGCCGTGCTAGTGGAGGGTGAGCACTCACGCTATTACTCGACCTTTGACTTTAGTCCCATTTGTCTCCAAACTTGCACTTTCGAGACTGAGGTGGTTAGTCAGGAATTGGTAATCAGTCTTTAGTCCGAGCAGCCATCTTTGGCTAGAAAGGACCCCGGCGTTGCCCCACGAGCATTTAAGGAGGTCGATAGGGGCAGCCATCTCAAGCGTCTTCCCTTTACGAAAAAAGGGTCCCGTCTTACCCCCCAAGCATCCAAGAAGGAATTGCAAGAGCCTAAACAACGAAGAGCACCTGGTACGGGGGTAGAAGATTTTGTCCCTTGGGTTGCTCCAATATCGACCCTCCCGCCTTCTAGTGAAGAGGAAGAAGAGGAGGACGATGGTCGAATTTCATTCATAACTTGGGCGCTGCGGAAGCAATAAATGGGGTTCCATCTGCCGGGCAACAGATGTTATCCCCGAGGTTATTGGTGAGACTGATCAACACTCAGCCGACGGGGGCTCTAAAGATCAGGCAATAGTCGTTAAGGACTCGCCTGAGATGGGCTTTCACTGCCAACTCGATATGGAGACTGCTCACCTAGCTTATTTAGGAGAGGTTCCTCTAACTCATGAGGAAGCCTGGGGGGATATTTCCTCGAAGCATATTGTTAGTCGGCCAACCAAGGCCATGTCAACCTGGGCCGGTGTAGTAGGTCGCTACTTCCTAACCGGCTGCTACTATATTCCTATATCCCTCCATAGGGCCAAGCTCCCCCTATGGAGGAAGTATCAGCTCCCGGGCCCGAAGGAGCCTATGAAATTATCAAGCGTTGGGCACCATTCAACCGGGGCGAATCCTTGGCCACCCATTTGGAGCAACTATACCTGGTGAATGCTTCTGATGCCTGGGCTGAGGTGCGAAATGAGGGGAAGCAGTACACGCCATTTCCCCGATCCCTACCTGACGCCAGAAGGAAGATCTCAAACAAAGGAACAAAAGACGACATGCTGATACGTTAAATAAATAACTTTGTTCATTATCGGCAAAGCCGTATGTTCACAACCGTCATGCACTCTTATCATATCGAATTATACTTTATTAATCAATGCTATTTTCGTTGTGTAGTCACGACTACCCTGGACATGACTCGCCAACATCCGTGAGTTTTGAATTTCTAGCTTAAGGGATGGAGAGGTTGCGCTCTATGCCCAATCGGTCACTTCTCGATCACAGGTGCTAAGTGCTTCTAACTGCCGAGTCAAACTCCCGATGGAGAATGAGGCCGGGAGGTAGCGCTGGTGCTGATGGTCTGAAATCGAGGTGCAGAGAGAAATGCTACTCGTCATGATGCCATGATGGCACGCATGGATGCCGACCACAGGAATGTCGTGGCTAGGTAGAGTCCGACCGCTAGGTGCAAATGCCTCGCTACTAAAAAGGAGGCTAGGCGTTAAGCGACGATGAGGTTAGCAAATCGACCGACAAGCGAGTATTTCCCGCTTAACTCCTGATTTGTAAGGATGAAATATCTACTATCCGAGCAGAGGCCCTTAGAGAGAACGAGGCCCTGAGGGAGGCGTACGAGGAAGGCTTCGACGTGATCTTTAACTATGGGTATGGCTGATGTGCTTTCGCACATAACATTTGTGGTAGCCAACCCGAAGCCTGTGACGGATGCCGTACACGGTCCAAGCCTATCTCCGTAGTTTTATTAATCCTTGATGCCCCCCAGGTGTTGTCCCTACCGAAGCTGCGTCCGAATGCGTCTGAGAGGGAGGCTCTTGTTGTAGTTTTTGAGATCGATAATAGCAAGGCAAGACCGGCCCGCTCGCCAAAGTCGGGCCTGCAAAGAACCCGTTTCTCGTATCAACTGCTGAGACTATATATATGGTGCGTGTGTTTCTTGGTTGCATTTTCATAGCTCTATTTCTTTTTCACACCTATGTATTACCACTGCTGTCGTTAGGTTTTGAAACCTGGGTTTCAAAAGAGAATGAAGCATATGTTATCAATAATAAAGCATGTGGTGTTTACTAATCTGATGTGGTTGTTTTACTTCATAGCTAAGTTAATTTACCCGGGCAAGAAAATATGTATCTTAAGTAGAACATATCTCAACCTGATAACATTCCGCTAGCTAGGTTCATCGAATTCTCCTTCTCTAACGCTTTCTTGCCTGTGTATTGTAGTGAACTAGCCGGGCATCAACCATACCGGGCCTAGACACGACCTTATCCTGCTTGCAATGAGCCGCTTAGGCATCAACCATACCGCGTGCAGATATCAACCTTATCCGGTCTGCAATGAGCCGCCTAGGCATCAACCATTAGCGGCTAGGTAGGTAGGACATCAACCTTACCCTCGACTGATAATGAACCAAATGGACATCAATAATATTAGTTTCTAGTAGGATATCAACCTTACCCTAACTTGATACGAGCTAGCCGGGCATCAACCATACAGCCTAAGAGAGACATCAACCTACCCGATTCTGGTAATGACCTAACCGGGGCATTGACTATACTGGGCCTGGTGAGGGACATCAACCTTACCTGACTTGATAATGAACTGGCCTCGGGCATCAAATCCATACCGCCTGAGACATCAACCTTATCCAGGCTTGGTAATGAATAGTTGGGACAAGAACAAAGTTATAAATTGAATCATTCTTTATTGATAGTAAATCTTGAGATGCAGAAGCAACATTCCACATTCTAGGCAATGTAAAGCATCGCTCCAAATTTATCTAAAAACATACGATCCGATTCGCCGAGCCTAAGTTACAATATACGGTCCCTCTTTCTTTTCTTTTTCAATTTGGCTAGAATTTTCCGATCGACGGATCGGCTGAATTTTCGAAAACTTTTCTTAGGACTAGGTCCCCCGGCTAAAACATATGGGGTTTCACGCGCTTATTGTAAAGGTTTGCTAGCCTGCTGTGGTATGATGTTATTCGCACGGCCATACTCAAGGTGAGTTCATCCGCGTGGTCTAGATCTTTGATCGCGCTTTAGCACCACCGGCCGTATATCGGGCTCGGGCGCGGGCATGCCACTTTGTCAGGACTATAGCCTCCATCCTGTAAGTGAAAGGGAGCAGACATAATGGCCAATCGGGGCGAGTTTGCCGTCTATAAGCCCATAGTACTTAGTGGAGTTCATCTACCCACTCTCGCTTTTAGCTGAATCTAAACTTACTTCCTTTAAGGCCAATGTGGTTTTATTTCCAGGCTTTCGCTTGTCATTGCTCGCTTGGATACCGCGGAGTGGAGTACAAATTCTTTATCTTCAATTCATAGCATAAGTTTCTAGTGTGTCCGCTATCGACCGAGGCCTCGTTATCCACACACCGACGTATACCAAATCGGCAGACGATATTCTTCCAGATTAACTGAGTGACATCTTTATCCTTGATTGATGCAAAAGCTCGTTTCTATCCACTACAAAATAATCGCTGCTACCTATCAATAATTTCTTTTGGGTCAAGGCAGTAGGAAGTGGCTTGACTATGTCAATGCCCCATTGGGCGAAAGGCCAAGGGCTAGTAATGGAAATTAAATCCTGAGCGGATGATCTCAAGACAGGGGCTAGTCGCTAGCATCGATCACACTTTCAAACATAGTTGATGGCGTTATATCTCATGGTTGGCCAATAATACCCTTTAGTATAGGCTCTGTGTGCCAATGTTATGTCGCCTGGATGATTCCCACATATCCCTTCATGCAGTTCGGCTAATACATAATGTCCATGCTCGGTAGTTAGGCACTTTAAGTGGTCCATCCAGGGATCGTTTAAACAACTGCCCATTAATCGAGAGAACCCGATTGATTCGGGACTTTGTGAGCTTTGTTTATGCTATCTCTGGGAGTTATCTCGTTGATATATCGGTGACCATGGGGTCCTATCCAGAAGGGGAGACCTTGTCCAATTCGGGCTTACCCGGTAGTGACAATCGATGAATCCAAATTCGACAATAGATGGCAGGATCACCTGCTTTCTCGTTATCGGGAAGTGCCAAGAACTAGCTAAGGCGTCTCGTCTTATCATGGCCCCAGCGATATGCTCTCAAGCTTCCAGTCTAAAAAGTCGTCCAAACATTGTTTTACCAAGGATACATATTTTGCCATTCGGGGTCTCTGACTAGTATTCTTCGCTTTACTCGCCCCATTAAACTAACTTCCCTAAATCTGACTAATTAGAAGCTCAGCAGACATAGTAGTCATTTAGTTCAATTCTAGCTAGTATGGCCTCATATTCGAATTCTCGTTGAGGCACTCAAGCCTAAACGGATAGTCTGATCTATCTTTCTTCCCTACCGAGATTTAAGTTGCAAAACCAATGTTAGCTCCGGCTATAAGACGCCCCGTCTATATTTTCATGATCCAACAGTCATGCTACTCGCTCATTTCGATTGGGGATTTCTCGCGAAATCTACAAGAACTCCGCCCTTGCCTACCCGCTTGTACTAAATATCGACCGCTCAATTCAATCGCCAACAGCCATCTTCTCCCTCGGACAAGTCGCCAGAATGGTGTCTAAAGAGGAAGGTCAATTAGTACATCAATGGGGTGTGCTTGGAAGTACAGACGGAGCTTCTTCGTCATAACGGAGCTAACGCCGCTGCCGAGATGGTTGTGTCAAGCTTTCAAGGCCGGCCAAGGATTTGCTGACAAAAAACACTGGCCTCTTCTTTTTATTCTCATCTCCCTTGAACAGGGTAGCACTTACTGAGACATTTGAAACTGCTAGGTACAAGAAGAGTGTTTTGCCTGGCTTCCTGCCACAAGTGACCTGGAGGTTCTCACAGATACTTTGATAGCAGTGAGGGCTTCAACACATTCCTCATTCCACTCGGCCCGGTTAGCCCCCTTGAGGGTAGCAAATAATGGCTTTAGACTGGGTCAGAAACTAAGAGATGAACTCGCTCTAAGGCGCCAACCGTCAATCAACAACTGTCACGTCCTTTCTGTGAGGCGAGCCTGGGACCCAAAATAGTTTCTGAGTCGAGCTGTGGTTAGCTTCGATGCCCCTCTGAGTCACCACGAAGCCCAAGAATCGGCCCGCTCTAACTCTGAAGGCGCATTTTGAAGGGTTGAGCTTCATCCCGTATGCCCTCAGGAGTTTAAAAGTCTCTTGTGTTGTTCGAAGATGGTCCCGCATTCTTCGATTTTACCAAAGATGTCACAATATAAACTTCCAAGGGTCTTTCCCAGTAATGGCTTAAACATTTTGGTTACTAGCCTCCGACTAAAGTCGCCCCAAATAAGTTTTTTAATCCAAACGGCATTACATTGCAGCGTAATAGGACCGATAGGGTGACGGCTGCTGTTTTCCTCCGCCCGTGTGTGCATGGGTATTTGATGATATCCCGAGAAGGCTTCCAGAAATGACAACATCTGTGACTCCCCTAACCCGGCACCCGGTGTCAAGCGAGGGTGTCATTTTTGTTTTTTTCCTGTTTACTATAAACTTATAAACTTTAAGCTTGTTCATTCATATAATGTTAAACATTTAACTTGTACTCTATTTTGTAGTAAATGGACATAAAATAAGTTCAAGATCCACAAATGGGAGTGTTCGACTTATACAAAAACTTTACATTTGTTTACAAACAACAAAAATAATATTACATATACAAAATAGACCAAAAAGTCTTCCGGTGGGCCTTGGAGACTAATAGGGTTGTCCGACCTTCTTGCCTCTCGCGTCACCTACACGTGATGAAAAACCCGTCTAAGCTTTACGTTTAGTGGAATAGAACTCTGTGGATGACCACTAACACCATCATCACAGCTCTATACACATGCACACTTCTAACATATCATCATTTAAACATGCTTTATACATATCTATATTTATTTATCATATCATGTTTATTTCTTATCAACGCTCATATATCTTTTCATGTCATATTCAAGTCATTTGTTTTATGTTTCATGTCTAGTCAAACCTTTAGAAGTGGATAAAGGAAACTATATGGCTCAAAGGCGCCAGACTCACCGGTGGTCTAAACAAGGTCTACAAGGGCCCGAAGGCGCTCGCATCATTGTGAGACAATGACCATCCCATGCGCCCGAAGGCTTATTATCATTGTTCGAGACAGACCATCTATAATGGCCCGAAGGCGCCTGTAATGACCCAAACTGCACAACTGACCCAGATGCGCAAACTCGTTTTTTCCCTGAACAGTATGCCCATCTATCCTCTACCAGGTTCTATGCATAACTTGATGTGTATTTTATGTTCATTACATATCTCATATTCCTGAGTAATTATTGTCATCCGGTAATCATATACGATATTTACAATCATTTATTCGTGTATTTGCATTTTTCATATTTCATTATATGCATGAATAACTATGGTTACCATGTATGCTTATGAGCTATTTAATATCATTCCAATTTTATCAAGCTATATATGGATGAATTCTAGACTTAAAGGGCTTTCCATAGAGTCTAAGAACATCCGAAACGGAGTTCGGACGAAGAAATTATGACCATTCGAAGTTGAAGGTTTCCTATAAACAGTGACTACGAGCATAACCAGCAGGGCCTATTGTTTTCGTAATCTCTAGACCTAATATGAGCTCCACCCAACAAGCTATATGTATGGATTCTAGACTCAAAGGGCTTCCTATAGAGTCCACAATTATCCGAAACGGTTCGGATGAAGAAATTATGACCATCCGGGCTGGGAGAAATTTTGATAGCATCTCCCCTAAAAACCCCAATATTTCCTTAATACAAATATTCCCTAACTGAGGATTACAACTAACCAACCCAAGTCCAAACACAACCAATATGCTCAAGTAGGGTCTTAGACCCAAATTCATAAAAAAAGGGTTTATGGTTTTCTTCATCAAACAATTCTACAAAAGTCCAAAAGTTCAATAATTCATACTAAAATCATAGTTTCCATACAAAGTTTCATACAAAACTTAACAAATTTCCATATCTTCTTTCGCTTTCTTCTTCTTCTTCTTCTTCCCCTTCTCTACGTTTTCTCCTTCTCACGCTTTGCTCCCAAATGTGAGACCAAGCCCGTTATTGGCCGAATGCCTGAAGCAATTTGTTTCGTTATCACCCATTTCGTTTCTTTTATTTTTCACCACTTATCACGAATTTTTGAAAATAGCCGAAACAAAAGCTGAAAATTTGGCTTTTTCCATTCAAAAAAAGCTCACTCCCACAATGATTTTCATCTTTCCATGCAAAATATCTCACTCACTTATTTCCATCTTTCTATTTCTTGCCAAGTATGCAAAAAGAAATATAATTTTTTAAATTCTTTGCATTTTATAATATTATTCACAACAAAGTTAAGTAAAATTATTTTGAAAGTTATGTTTTCTGATAGTTTAAGATAAATAAAACAAGTTTAGAATAAAAATAATATATATATATATATATATAATCTCTTAATTTTCGTAGAAACCAAAAATAACTAGTGTAGAGTAGGTTTTTTGGCTCATCCCACCTCTTTCAAATCATTATTGAAAGATAAATGGATTAAGGATGGATTTATATAAATTTTCAAAATCCAAGTATTTATACGATTCATTTGTATTGGTTTTAAATTTATTCTTTACTTTTTCATTGTGTTCCATAATAAAATGATAATAAAATAATAAATTATTTATTATTATTAACTTTGAATAAAATAAATTATAAAATAATTATTAGGATATCAAAATGGAAACTAACAAACTTAATCCCTCAATAGAGATAAAATATTAAACAAACGACTTAATACTTAATGCCATTATACTAGTCGCATAAGCCCAAAAAAGTTATATTCAAGATCTGTACCAAAAACAAACGCCACCTTAGTCTTATCCCATTTGAGTTTATTTTCCTTTCACAAGTTTGGCCCCTCCAACTCTCCTATGTTTTCAAATCAAGGTTATGTCATTTATATAATAACCTACCATCTTCTATATTATGTCTTTTGTGTCCTATTTTGATAAGTTACAAATTTAATCTCTTGTATCTTCAGATAAATTCGGGTTTCAAATTTTCACTTAGGCAAAATAATAATTACGGTACTTCCAAACGCACTCAATGATATACTCCTAAATTGTCACATCTCGATTCTCTGGCCCCGATCCGATCAAGGGATCCGAATCTGGGTTCCGAGGCGAGACCGAACCTGACTCTTTACCCGATTTTTTTTAAAGTCGAACTTATACCCCGTGGGTATGACCTACGTCTTATAATTAATCAAATATTATATAAGAAAACCAAAAGAACTACTAACGGAGTGGTGTCCATCAAAATTCGTACATATACCGAGTCCCATTTACTTATATATATACAAAACAACTTTACATTCCAATTACATATTCGCAGCGCAGACCCATCGCGATGAACCTCATCGTGTATCGTCTGTACCAGATGCGGATGTTTCGCACGCCTTCTCCGTACTCTACACGGATTAAAAACCCGCAAGCGTTTTTCACGCCAAATGAAACATATCTTATAACTTATACGAACACATGCATTTGGGGATCGAATCATGATAAACATAACGTGAATGTATATAAAATCTTCATGAATTCATATAATCCAAATGTATACCGTGTCGATCTATTCGTGAGCAAACTTAGACATATACAATGGCAAGTCATCCACCTGCCTTTTTACATGCGTATCATAACTTTCTGGCTTCTCGTGTCGCTTTCGTCTTATATCATTGACACACTCGTCTTACTGGTACTCAGGACTTTTAATGTAATTCTTACATCTCCCATAGGAGTATATCATCTACTGTAATCGAACTTATACTTAGAACAACTTATAATTTACTCGCATCTTACACTTACGGGAGATTTATTCTTACCCTAACTATACTATAACATTATGATCTTATACTTACTCAGATCTTACATTCATGACAGACTTATTCTTATTCCGATCTCCCGTAGGACACAGATTTATTCAGATTCCTTATATTGGTACTGAACTTTATACTCTATATTTGCATCCGAGGTACTTATCACGCACTCATACTTCCTATCCTGTCCTATACTTGCTCAAATCTCCCAGTGAGTTACGTGACCTTATGCTTATACAAGAGGTACTTATACACGCACCGGGTACTTATATCTATCTCGCACCTCCCGTAGAGCTTACGTAACTTATGCTTATACCATAGGGCTTATACTATACGCATTTGAGTTTACACTTATTCTGAGGTACCCAAGAAAATACAGAGATATTACGGAACGTGATACTAGTATCATGGAACTTATCTTCCTTATAATGAAGCATTTGTAAGTACTATAAAACTTATACCGCATCAGATCTTAAACTTGTACTATGAAGCATATCCTAGTCTTACTTTAATCCTATACTTATACTGCAAGTATATTCGGTTCCTACTAACTTATACTTCTGTATTACTAAACTTATTATGGGATTTTGATCTTATACGTAGATATCGAACTTATACATGTATTTCAGATCTATACATGTCTTACGTATACATACTTATCTTACGGACTTTATACTGGTATTATAGAACTTAGACATGTATTTCAGATCTTATACATGTCCTATGAGCTGCAGATACTTTATTTTATGAACCTTGATACGTTACATAACTATTATTGTCTTACTTGATCTTATTTCAGGCGATGCACACTGTAGGTACGATAAGCTCCGACAGATCAGCAATCATATCACATGCAAGGTCGACGACTTTATGCAGATATTATTTCGCATATGGACATTAGTCCATAGCGCATACTTGATCACAATGTGATACATATAACGGATTCATAGATTCGTAAATGATATCCAATAACAAACAGACATTCGCTTATATCATAATCACACCAGTTACTTTATTCTGAGGCAACCGTAGGTACTACCGACTTATACTTATATTACGTAACTTATAATTTATTTTACTGACACGAGAATATCTGCAGGCCTACAGAGATTGATGTTGTACAAAAGTACCCGCAGTACTAAGGTAGAGCAAATACGTAGGTACCCAGAAAATTACGTAACATATACAGAGGGCATCGGGTGAGGGTACATTCAGATCTTTACTATATTCATTTATTTATTCTTATTCATTATTCGTAGCCTTATCATATAATCGTTAGATCATTTTAATCAAGATACCTGAATGAGTAGGATTACTAACACACGGGCACCGCCAAGGTACAAGATACATCGAGGTGTCAGAAGACAGCAGAGGCCAAGCATCGATAGAGTGCCGACTAATCGTAGAGTACCGCGCTAATGTGCCGGCGACGTATCAAAGAGTGTCGTCGCGATCAATCGAGTACCGGTACTAATGTGCCAAGCACGACGTCGTGAGTACCACGCATTAATCGTATAGAGCACCGCTACTCAATCGAGTACCATATTAATCGAGTACCGGTACTAATGTGCCGGGTTAATACCGCAGAGCGCCTTCGCACCAATCGTAGAGACCGGCTACTATACGCAGTTCCGCCCACGCAACATAAAGCTAAGTGTCATTCAATAATCGGTCTTAGGCAATTTTAACAATTATTTTAGTTCAGTAACTTACTATCTTATAATAGGGGTCTTCTTAGCCACATTATGTTTTTATGACATATTGCCCTTTTCATGTTCATGTTCATATGTTTCATGAACATATTTATACATATTGCATTTCCTATACTTTCCTTATTTCATGCCTCTTACATATGGCATTTCATATACTTATACTTATACAGAATACTTACGATTCACACATCATTCATATATTCTTGTTCCTCTATGAATCAACTTTACTTAGAAATTGAACTATCTAAATCGGATCATCTCAAAACTCAAGTTATGGCATTTCTTTCATGCCAACTAGTCAGCCAGATTTTACCCGAGGGACGCTTTGAAATATTTCATTTTCTAGTGCCTTGTCTCCATATTTGACACTCCGTCTCAGACTCCTCTAAATCTAAGGTGCTAAGGGTTCTCCTCCAACTGAATCACCCAACCTGAGCACCGAACTCAAGATACGTCTCAAACAACTCACTACTCTATGATCAACCGATGTAGGACTGGCTCCGCATACGGCCCTACTTTAGTGAATTTGGGCCACTTAGAGTCAGAATTAGAAGGTAGATATTTTATGCTGTTTAGTCTCTCTCGTCTATTTTAATTATCCACTTGAATCACTCAAATCGATAAGAAATGAGCAAGTTAAGTACTTTAAAATACGAAAACCGGTCGTAAATAGGAAACAGAGCATCACACGCACGGTTTCTAACACGTATCGTACATGCCGGGCCCAAATGACTGGAACCTAACATGTACCGGTACATGTTCAAGGTGTACCGGGCATATGTCACCCGAAAATGCCTGCACGTGTGTTTTGTTCCATTTTTCCATATTTTGCTACTCAATTCAAACCTCTATACTTCATACACACATCAAAACCATTTCATTTATTCAGAACTCTTTCTATTCAATCTCTCTTTCAATACTTATCTTATTTCAAAAATCCATCATGAATTACTTCCTAAACCCACTATAATAATATGGATCCCAACCCATACATAACCCTAACATGTATTAGTTAGGTTTATTCTAAAACTCCTAACTCAATTTCTTGCCATTGAACTATAAATCCATCCTCAAAGAGAGGATTTCATATGCTTCTTGTACTATTTATGGTTTTATCCACTTTACTTTCCATAATTATTGGGTTAGGATGAAACCCTAGTAAAACCCTAGGTTGGAGACAACTAATAACCATACAATTGCATGGAAAACCATTCAAAGCTTTAAAAGCCCATGTAGTTCCATACCAAAAATCATAGAATCCATACAAAATCCATATGATCCATACTAGAATTCATACCCAAGGTTAGTTCCATACCTTTTTGCTTGATCTCCCTCCTCCTCTTCTCCTTCTTCCTCTTCTTCTCCTTCCCTTTTTGCTCCATACGTGAAGTTTTGCTCGAGACAAAAAAATAATCCATTTTTGGTCTCCCTTTATTTATAAACAAAATTTATGTTATTTGCCTTATGGTCCTCCCTCTTTCTAGGAATACACCACAATTCCAATTATTTATACTTTGGCCTCAATTCTTGTTAACTTATGACTTTAAGTCCTCTCTTTTGGACAATTACGATTTTATCCTTAAGTCTTGTAAATTTCTCGGTCTCTCTGCTTGTTTCGCATTTAACTCACGAAACATTTAAATTATGCTTACAAAATACCCTAAACATGTCGAAAACTACTAGGGTACATTTCGGGATGTTACACTAATTATGTTTAAAAACTAGGGTGTAGTTTTAGGTGTTACAACATCCCATGCCCGGCTAATGCATCGACGATATGGTCTATTCGGGGTAGAGGGAAATTGTCTTTCAGGCATGCCTCGTTGAGATCCATGTAGTCCACGCGCACTCTCCATTTTCCACCTTTTTCCGGGACTACCACTACATTGGCTAGCCAT
Organism: Tetrastigma voinierianum; assembly: GCA_016808115.1. Lineage (NCBI taxonomy): Eukaryota > Viridiplantae > Streptophyta > Magnoliopsida > Vitales > Vitaceae > Tetrastigma > Tetrastigma voinierianum. The sequence continues at coordinate 75,612 of JAEQBH010007467.1, read as the reverse complement.
TCCGAGTACTTGATTTATCTGATGAATCCTGCTTCCAAAAGATTATCCACTTCCGGCCAATAACCCCGATAACGGTTCGCGGAAACGCCAATTTTCTGGGCCCGACGACCGCCGAAGGAATGACATTCGGGCCATGAGAGGCGTGAATAAAGGTTACTCAGCAAATTTCCATGTTCCAGAGAGTGAGTCTAAGCGAACACATCCATATTATTGAGTAGAACCTGTCGTAATTGGTCTTTCTCCGCACCAAATAGGAGGGAACTAACTTAGGTGGATTTATCCGACTCAACCAAGGACATTGATTTTAGGGGGTCAACAGCTAATTGCTCCCTGCCCTCCACTTGTGCCCGGGCGGCGATCTGTAGTTGCTATTTTAAGGCTTGAGTATCGAGGGCTGGATTATGGGATCTTTCATTTTTCTCACGCTCCTGCACTAACAACTGGTAGCACTACCAGGTTGCTAGCTAGCTGCTCAGAAGATCAACTTACCCAGCGCTAGTCAAATACCTGATCATTTGATGGTAGGTGGACGACACAACTTTCATTACATGTAGCCATGCTCGACCAACAATGGCGTTGTACAGGCCTAGATCTTCAACAACTGAAAATGCAACCCGGGCTTGACAACCAACCCCGGCCTCCTCGACAAAAAGGAGGGCAATGTCACCCATTGTCACCGTGGTCACCCTGAAGCCGGATAGATTCCGCCAATTAACTCACCATCCGCTGAGATGTTCATCCGCCCGAATAACGCGGGCAACAGAATAGATCAGCCACGCTGCCAGGATCAACCAATACCCTGTGCACATTGAAATCATTTATACATAAGGTAAGTACAAGTGCGTCATGGTGTGGAACAATGACCCTGGATTCGGGCACGGGGGAAAGGATATGGGTCGCCGACGGCCAGGGACCGCTCCGTCTGTCTAGAGCATGGATCGTGTTTTTCCGGGCCCGAACGGTGGCTGCGTGCAACATTTTCTTCTTCTAGCGCTTAAACTGATATTGATCATTAGCCAGGCCGCCCAGTATATAGTTAATGGTGTAATGAGGTTCGTGCGAGAGCCCCACGCTCTGGCCACTATTCTTTTCGACCACTAAAAGAGGGTTTTTTTTATGATGTGATTGTTTTCTGAGAGCGAGGTGGCCTAATCTTCGATTAACTTTTCCACCATAAACTTTAGGCTTCGACATTGGTTGGTCTCGTACCCATGGTCCCTATGGTAGTCACACCTCAAAGACTAGTTGTGTTGTGTGAGATCAGACTGAATGGGTGTGGGCCATTTAAAGTCAGGATGATCCCGGATGAGCGGAAGGAGCCTATCATACGAGATGTTCAGAGGGGTAAACTGCAGAGGTTCCCTCTTTCTCTCTAATTGGTCTCAGAGCCGCTTTTTGGTTCTTCTCTCTCCCCCTCGGTTCAGCCGACCTTTGCTGGCCTGGGCCACGCTTTAGGAGGTGATCATCACTTCGCCAGAGGCAAATTCCGAATGTTATCTTCAGTGTCGAACATCATCCGTCCGTCTCGTATAATTCTTCCATTGTCGTAGGTGGATCTAGGGATAGCGAGTGGAAGAACGATGTGGTCAGCCCAAAGCTCCTCTGGAAATTCTGGAGGACCGCATCCATACTATATGAATCAATTTGTCGACGGCCCTCAAAATCTCCTCACAAATCACGGATGAACTCATCTTCCCGCCAAGATGGTCTTTCCAGAGAGAACCCATGTTTCCTTCGCCGAACCGAGCACGATACCAGGAAACAAATGTCGCCACGACTCACCGAACGAAGCCGATAGATCTCCGCTGGAGTTCATGGAACTAAGCTGCTGGCAAGCCCTTCAAGTCGGGCCTAAACACTTTGTATTAATAGACTTACCGCTCTATATTGAGTATCATCGCATGATTGAAGTGCAACATGTGGTCATACGGGTTAGAGGAGCCATCATACATGGCAAATGACGACATGACAAAAAGAAAGTGTATGGGCTTGAAAAGGCCTATGAGGGGAATTTTGCCTTATTATTACTCTTGTTGTTTACATGTAAAGATGCCAAAGACTAAGTGATGGGTGTGAGAAAATGTGGATCGACATGTGCGAAAGAGAGTCAAGTATATATTTTAATCCTCCGACAAGATACATTGACGAGACATAAATTTGGGCTTGAAAAGGAAACTAATGCATTAGAGACCAACAATTCACCCTAGATTCATATCAAATTTGGTTCAACAAGGTGTTTTGACCTTGATTCACCCGCTTTACCCAAAAATCCAACTCTCGTTTAGTTTTTTTTTTTTGTTTTTTTTCTTTCATCCTATCCTTTTAATTTGAAGCTTAGATAGCAAAGCAATCGATTAGTTGAGGTACATGGTTAATCAAGCGCTACAGTCAATTCCCTGTGGGATCGATACCCGGACTCTTAGAATCAACTATATTACTTGTTGGCCCGTATATTTGCGGAGGAAATATTACATACACATATGCAAGCGAACAAGTTTTTGGCGCTATTGTTGAGGATTGGCAATAGCTTGATTGATCAATATTTTGATGAAAGAAAGTCTTGCTACTTTAAGCATTATGTTTCTTTTCTTATTTTATTTTGTTTATTATTTGTAGTTAGTTTACTTCATTTTTTTTTTTGTATTTTTTATTGTATGTGTTGAGCATAAATGTACAATGCAGTGGAAGATGACTTATTCTTCGTCATCCAAGCACAACTTGCTTCTATCTCTAACCTAATTAGTCAACAATCTCAACATGACTCGCATTCTCAAATTCAAGAGCAATATTCATCAAGAGCAAGAATATTCATCAACTTTTGAGGAAAATGTTATTGCTCTATTGGAAGATGCTAAGAAGAAGAATGAGGCTCAAGATCATTAGATATCTAACCTTGAATCTAAAATAGCCGACTTCAAAACCAACCAAGCTAATGTAAATGCTACTCTTAAGACTTTGGAAAGTCAAATAGGGCAAATGACCCTTGCCATAAAGGAGCAATCTTCAAGGCCACTCCCGAGCGACAATTAAAATAAAGACATAAGGGAGTGTGACAAAGTGCCTTTGAGTTTTGAAGAGGAATTTCAAAACTTATTACTGGTTGAGGAGAACACAATGAGTTTGAAATGGAGGAAGAGTTATCAAAGCACCTAGGAAGAAGTTGTAAAGGTAGTTCCAGAGTTAATACGCTACCCCCTCTATCAGCTCGTGGATACTGACATCAAAGATGATCGGCCACTACCAATCATATTGGGAAACCTTTCCTCACCACAAGCCATATATTGCTTGATCTTGAAAGAGGGGAGCTATATTTGCTTGCTAACAAAAAGCAAGTGAAGTTCAATTTTGACCATAGCATGCAAATCCCGGAGAATGAAGAAAGTGTGAGAATAGATCCCTCCCCTCCTAGCTGATGGAGTGGACGAAACCATCCTTATGTCGTATGAGGATGAAGAAGTATATTTGGACATAACGGATGATAAGCCACCACAAAACTTTCAAACTTCTCCAAAGAGTCTAGTTGGACTATAAAAACGAAGCAGCTTCTTGGGAGGCAACCTAAGCAAAATAAGGATTTTAAATCCATTTACGTTTTAGTCGTTTTCAGTTTTTTGTATGTTTGTATACAGACTTGTTTTTAGAGTTTATTTGGTTTTGTTTGTAGTTTTTCAGCCTTAAAGGTGATTCATAATGAGCTTCATCAAGAATTTAATTCCACCTTTAGCCCAATGATCATACTGATCATCTAGGGAGTCCTCTTATTCTACTTCTTATTCCATACATTGATTTCATAATGCATGTTTAAGTTTTGAGGGTTGGTGTGGTGTCCCTTTATTTAATAATTATTTTAGCTTCAATTATCTAGTTTTTAGTTGTTTTCCTTAGGTTATTAGTGTGTTTAGTTGTTTTTATTTGTTATTCATTTTTGTGTTGTTTTTAGTTCAAAATAAAAGTATCTCAAATTTTCAAAATAAGAGTAAAAATGTTTTGAGGAATCTTGTTTGGGTGCTTGCTGGAATGCTGATAATGAAAAACTCAACTGCCTCCAGAGCAAGCGGAAAATTTAGTGTTTACAAAAATACGTAGTTTGATCATTTGGTTGGTCGTGGTTTAGTTTTAAATATAGTATACGCTCTAAATACTGTATACACAGATTTTGACTATTATATGAATTATTGCCACGTATGATTCGCATGTTTACTATATATAATGTCCTTGAATAATATTATTAATTATTCTAAATGTCCCTAATCGCTTATTAGCCATGGAATAACAGTTAATCAAGATTAGATAAGTTTGATCAGGTCTGGATAATATGTATGAGATACAAATCAATATATCATTTACAGAGAACAAATACTGACGGAATCTGTTCTGGTGATTAATACATGGATCAAAGTCATAAGTTAATCTCAATAGCTGTGTCATTAAACATTGACCTCGATCGCTATAGTTCTCAACATAAGGAATATTTGTTTTGATATAATCAAACGCTATTTAATCTGATGATCATGTGCTGTTATAATTTGAACATTTATAAGAATTACGAAATGGTATACGAAGCGATTAAGATGAATTTGTCCCTCTTATTATAAAAGAGATATCTCCGGGTCCCCCGAAATTGAGATCAGAAAATGTAATAGTCGCTTCGTCGAATTGATGGAGATCAATGTCATTTGTTTAGTCGGGCTAATCTGGTTTTTAAGTAATCAAAGATAACTATATAAAGTTGACTTTGTCCATACCTTATATCTATCAAGACACGACAAAAGATTACGCCATTACTATATTACGCCAGTTCTGATCATGACTTTCATTTGAATCTGCAGTCATAATGCTGCTGCTGTGGCGCCACTTATGACTTCAGAATCAAAATGCGCATTTGTAGCCTATCAATAATGTGCTTAAATTGAACTCCATGTGGTCGCACATTGCAATCCAATAATATCACATACACTCAAGAGAATTTGGAAATCAGGTATTTAGATTATTTTAATTACAATAATACTAATGTTATTTAAATTCGAATTTAATTTTTGAGAAAGTTTAAATCATGATTTTTAAATTATAACAAATAATTAATTTTTTATATTTTCTTATTGATAAGGAAATAATCTCAGAAGGGTTTTTTTTAAAGGAGTTTTAAATATATAATAATATAATTGCTCTTATCCGATAAGGATTTGAATTTAAATTGTTATTATTTAAAAAGAGTTTTAAATATATATTAATATAAATAAATTAGTTTTATCTCATAAGGATTTGAATTTAAATTGTTATTATTTAAAAGAGTTTTAAATATAATAATATAATTGCTTATCTAATAAGGATTGAATTTAAATTGTTATTATTTAAAAGAGTTTTAAATATATATTAATATAAATAAATTGCTTCCCTTATCCGATATGATTTGAATTTAAATTATTATTATTTAAAAAATTTTAATATATAATAAATATAAATTCATTTCTTATTCGATAAGGATTTGAATTTAAATTGTTATTATTTAAAAGAGTTTTAAATATATAATAATATAAAATTAGTTTTTGACAAAAACCCTAGCATTAATTTTGAGAAAGATTAAATTTGTGATTTAAATTATAACAAATAATTAATTTGTTATATTTCTTATTGGATAAGGAAATAATTTGTAAAGGGTTTTTTTAAAAGGAGTTTTAAATATATAATAATAATATAAATTCGTTTCCTTATCTGATAAGGATTTGAATTTAAATTGTTATTATTTAAAAAAGTTTAAATATATATTAATATAAATAAATTAGTTTCCTATCTCGATAAGGGATTTGAATTTGGGTTGTTATTATTTAAAAGAGTTTTAAATATATAATAATATAAATTCTGCTTTCTTATCTCATATGATTTAAATTTAAAATTGTTATTATTTAAAAGAGTTTTAAATATATATTAATATAAAATAAATTCGATTCCTTATCTCGATAAGGGATGAATTTAAATTATTATTATTTAAAAGAGTTTTAAATATATAATAATATTAATTCATTTCTTATTCATATGATTTGAATTTAAATTGTTATTATTTAAAAGAGTTTTAAATATATAATAATATAAAATTAGTTTTTGACAAACCCTAAAGCGTACTTATATATATATATATATATATATATATATATATATATATATATATATATATATATGTGTGTGTGTGTGTGTGTGTGTGTGTGTGTGTGTGTGTGTGTGTGTGAGACATATATATTTGAGTGGTGGTCATCTTTTACTCTAAGAACAACCAAAACAAAGAGACCCTAATTTCGTTTTGAGAAGACGAACTCGAACTAAAGATTCAACAAGATCGTCTCATTATTTGTTCAGCAGTGGATACTTGTAGAGGGTGGTCGCCGTAAAGGCACCTTTGAAGATCCGGTCAAACCAACACACGCAAACTTTGAAGGCTTGACGACCGATCTACAAGAGGTAAGTTTGCTTACCCTTCCTTCCTCGGTTTTTATGAAACGTATGTGATCACTGGTGGGTTAAGGATAAAAATTTTAAATTCCACGTATTTATGTTCCAATCGATTGATATCCCAGAACTCAATATTAAACTCTTAACACTTTAAGCACAAGTCACACTTGGTTAACCAATTTTGTTTGGCTTAGAGAAGACTCATGTGAACACATTTTTTCATGATCTCTACAAATTTTAGAACTTGTTTGATTATCGCTTGAGGCGAAATCCTAGACACCACAACATTCAAGAGATGATTTAGGCCATCCTTGGACCGATTGTGTCTTTCCAACCAACTCGAACATTAACACATCTATAGTCACCCTTTTGAGCCTAAAGTAGCCTTTTTCTTTGTGAACGAAGTATACTCCTTACCCTTAGTTTAGGTTTCCCTCAATTAAAAACCTTATTTACCCATGACAAATGTGCTTGTATTGGAAGTTATGATGAATTGGGTGTTTGATTGAGGTTGATAAAAAAAAACAAGAAAATAAAAGAGAAAAGAGAAAAATAAAGAATAAAATGTTGAGTAAGTTTGGTTTCATAGCCTTCTACCTGAAAGTAAGTTCTGTGTGTTCTATACCTGGGACTCTGTTAAGGTCAAATTGGTCTAAGAGTTATTAATCCAAAACTTGCTAATTAGAGTAGGTAGAAAGCTTAAAGGAACCAAACATTGCACTACTCATGCACCTTATTAGTTGTTTTGTGAATAAAAAAAAGTTTAGTGATCAAAAGTGAAAGAAAAAATCAAATAAGTTCGAGATGATATGATGTCAGGAAAGTTCAATTAGTTCAAGGTGATATACAAAATGAAAACAAATGTTTGACTTTTAAATCTAAGTCAAATTATTTCTCTTATCATACCATTAACCCTAACCTAACATTATGCTTATTGAAGACCTTTGATCCTAGTGTTGTGGATATTCATATTAGTGAGTGATATGAAAAGCAATCATATGGAGTTTCATTCTCTTTACCAAGAGATCCATTATTCACTCTTGTTTGCATAATTTCATCCAAATTGAAATTGGTTTATTTGGGTAAGACTTCTCACATACATGCTTAAGAATTCTGTAGTGCGTTAATTCAACTTAACTAAATGATTGAACTTTTTTTTTCTTTAAAAACTATCACCTTAAGTTTTTCTCCTTGTCATTTGTGTGGTAAGATTCCTAAGACAAAGTGTAACGCCCTAAAAATAACCTAGCAATTTTATAACATGTTTAAGATATAAAATAAGTTAAATTCATGTTTTTCTCCGAATTTATACCGTTAAATAAGAAAAAAATGATAAACCCGAAAATTATAAAAGAATAAGTGCTTTAAATTAGTAAAATGTCAAAATGAACCCAAAGGTCATATAAGAGAAGGTATGCCAAAATGGAAGAAGGGTAATGTTGAATAACAAACAAAGGAAAAGAAATTTAAATGCAAAATTGAGGAAATAATGTGCTAGCCAAACAAGACCTAGAAGAGTTGTTTTGAGTTAAGACCAAAATTGGTCTTCAATAGCATTTTATTGGGCATATCTTCACATCGAGAACTAGGCAGTCATTGGAGAGAGTGAAAGAGGAGCATCAAGTCAAGGAATTTCCATGATTTGAGCCAAACAAATAAGAAAAAAGAAGAATGAAGTGAAAAGAAAAATATTAAAGGTATGAAACTAACCCTAACCCCCTTTAATGTTGTGTTTGGGTTTGATGAAAACCTAAAATCGGAATATAAGTGTTTTAAATAGTTGTAGATAAGTTTTGGGGTTGTTTTGGGTTAAGTTTCAAAGTGCTTTTGGGTTAGAATTGGTTTTGAGGAATTTTTGTATAAATGAAATGTTGGGGTTTTAGGGGAGATGCTGTCAAAATTTTCCAAAACTCATGTTTTTGTTTTCACCATCACTCATCCAAATCGAGTGATTCAAATTTCTGGGTAAACTAGACTTCTAGAGAACAAATTTCTTTAAATAAGGTATCAAATTTGGACCCCATTGACCTGGAATCTGGGCCAAAGCGAGGCCTGCTTTCGGGCAAATTCCGGTTCTGGCCATACGCTTGTGTTTTGGAACAATGGTATTGAGGCCATGTTTGGAAGTTTCACTATTTATCCAAATTGAGTGATCTAGTTTTTGATAAACTAGACTTTGTGGAAAACAAATATCATTGAAATATGTATTCAAATTTGGACCCCATTGACCTAGGAAATTGCCAAAGTAGCTTCATTTTTGGCAAATTCGGTTATGTTTTGAAAATAGAGTAGTCATATAAGTCATATCTCAGTTTCAAGGCTTCGAATTGATGGATTTCATTTCTAAATAAAATATATATTTATATGGTCACTAAGAAAGTTTATAAAACGTTACTCATTGGTTCCTAGAAAATCTCTCCCTTGAAGGAAGTTGGTGAAACAACCCTAACTAGAAACCTAAATAAGTCAACTAATATTGTTCTAATTGTGATGGATTGTATTGGTGACGAGGAAGTCCGACCCAAAAAGGGATTCGAGGATAGGAATCGAGGTTGACAACCTGGGTTTGTTCCCACAATTTTCTTATTTTAAGTTTCAGATCGTTGGATGAAATGATTTTAAGAAAACGTGATATGTGTGATTTGTTTTAAGTTTATTTAGAATGATTCAAATGCATTACATAAAATCGTGATGAGACCAAAAATGTATTATTTAAGTAGTATAAATGTATATACAATATTGTAAATTATTATAACTGAGTTTAATAATTCCCTTAATAGAATGTTTTATCTCAATATATTTGAGTTAAGGATGATTGCTACTCAATAAAGGTCACCATAAAGATAGAACAACAAATGAAATATATGGGCATATCATTTGTAAACAAATGAGACACACACATCGGTGGTAATAACATTTTTAAACCATTCAAGAGTCAAATGGGACTGCATTATGTTATAAAATGTTTTTTTTTTCTATCGGGTCTCTGCACCAAATGGACTGTGCGGTAATTCCACACATATCCTAGTAATCGAAAAGAAATGGTTAAATTCGCTTAAGGGCAAAATTATAAATGTGTGTGAAATGCACATTTGAGTTTCTCAGAAGGAAGACATATGAAATTGTATACTTTGAAGTGATCAAATGATTTGTAAATGAAAGTATGTAGTTGCTCATGGTGGTTTATATATTGCATGAACTGAAATTGTGTGAAACATTGTTTCAGTGTTCTTGATATTTGTGTTTGATTGAAATGAAGATTATAGTGTCTCACTACATGAAAATGCTAGTGTTATCATCATGTGCACCGAGCGACAGATGTACAAAGACTCAGAGTTTGGGACATCGTTAATCATGGAGAGCAACACTCCATACATTTCATCCATGATATTTTTGATCATTTTTGTAATGAACAAAATGCAGAGTTTTCATGAGAAGAACATATTTGATTTATTTGTGAGATGGTTTTTTGATAATGTTTTTGTAATAGGGCATATGCCATATTGAGAAACCGTTAATAAACTGTGGGCCTTTAACTTAAACATTATACATTATTTATGATCTAAATGTATATATAGGAACTGGTCACGTTTCTGATCCGGGTTCGCCTCCTAATGACACGACAAAGGCCGCTACGCACAGAATAAACATTCATTCTAATTATTTGTTCCAAGTCTGTTCTGCGAACAAGCAAATCCTCAAGTTTTGGGGGTATTTGATAGGTGCCTTTACCGTTTTAGACCACATTCATCATATGCCTTATGGTGTTACTACTTATAAAATTGCATTCCTTTTGGCCTTAGGCATTTTACATGAAAATCAAGCGGGTCAAAAGACTTTAATTTTGGGCTGAAATCCAAGACTCTAAGGTCTAAGAGGTAAGTATGGTGGATTCTATAAGCATCCCCTAAATGTTTCATCCATAGAGTCCAAGAATGCTCAATTTGGAGCACGAACTAAAAAAAGGTCTGAAAAAGGAGAGATTTTTCAATACAATGTATGAAACAAATTTTAGACCTGAATACCCAATGACCTCAAATGATTCCAAGCTGATCATAGATGGACCCGCCTCTTATTGCGTAGAGTCCGTCGCCAAATTGTACTGATGAGAGAGCGATTGTTAAGTCAATGTATCGATCCTGCAACAACTCACAACAACAAAGAACAAAGATGACATGGAGCCCGTTGAGCGTGGGAGGTGTTTTGTGAGATGAGCGTAGCACGCGCCTTTGCATGCAATACTCCAGCCAACATGCTATTTGAAACGCCGCATTTATTCCCCAAATGAGACCTAAATGGCCCGTATGAACTATTTCAAACCTAAAATAGAAACAATTTCCTGGGGTTTAGAGGCTTGAACAATTCTCAAACACCTTGAAGAAATTAAGCTTGAAGATCAAAATCCGAGGAGGATTGAAGACATCATGTCAAAATAATGTTGTTATTCTTCCTCAACCATAGATTTGTTGAATATTCTATGCTGAGGATAACTAAATTTTCTCTATGAAGATATGATATCTTCTATGTATCGTTGTCTAAATTACTGGCGTAGATATTTGTGGCTAGATAGGGAATAGATTACTGGGAGATCATTCATGACAAGGATTCTCTCTAGTCTAGAATTCATTGTACAGTGATAAAGGCCTGGGACGGCCATGGATGATCGCAGAGATCATATATTTTAATTCATTTGGACAAAGATGTAATGATGAGCTATTAATCGACACCACTCCTAGATTATCGCCTGGGTTCCGCTAGACTTCACCATTCCTTTCCTAACTTCTAGTCCTAGTTAGGAGTTGCTTAGATAGCGAAGCACCTCACGGTCCATTCCCGTGGATATCCGACTCTCTTAGAGTCTATTGTATTACTTGTTGGCCCACATACTTGCGGAGGAAATATTGCACACACATGCTTAACAACTTATACTTCCTGTGGAGTGGGGCCAGATACACATATGCAAGCTTAATTTATAGTGGACTCTAAGAGTCCTGGACATGATCCCCCACAGAATGAACTATAGTGCTTGATTAACCAAGTTCCTCAACTAATAAGTTGCTTTGCTATCTAAGCTTCAAATTAAAAGGGTAGGATGAAAGAAAAAAAAAAACAAACAAAAACTAAATGAGAGTTGGATTTTGGGGAAAGAGGGTGAATCAAGGTAAAAACACCTTGTTGAACCAAATTTGATATGAATATAAGGTCAATTGTTGGTCTCTAATGCATTAGTTTCCTTTTCAAGCCCAAATTTATGTCTCATCGGTGTATATCTCCATCGAGGGATAAAACATATGTGACCTCACACACAATATCACACTTTCTCACACCCATCACTTAGTCTCCGACATCAGTACATGTAAGCAATAAAAGTGATAATAAGGCAAAATTTCCCTCCTAGCCCTTTTATCGATCACCTAGTATAGTTCATACGATATGCGTCATAGACTAGAGGAGAACCAATAAACTATCATAGTCCATATGGTCTCTTCCCAATGTGTCTTAAAGGTCTAGCTAATCTATTTTAATTTCCATTCTTATACACTAGCCCCAAATATCTAAAACAATCAATTCAAATTGATTTAGACAACAATAAATACCCAAACACATGAAGATATGTAAACCTAAAAAATAAATCATATAAAACATGGAAACTAACACGTTAGATCCGAAACAATCTCCCCTATATGGAGTTTTTAGCTATCCCAATACAAACCAAAACATAAGAATATTCAACAAATCTATGGTTTAACGAAGAGAGAATAAACAAACAAAATAAATTTTGATAGCAAATGCGTCAATCCTCTTTAAAAGTCACCATCTCTAAGTTCCAAGTGCCTCTAAACCTAAATTTTTTTTAGGTTTGGAAACATTTCCCTTTATATGGGGCCATTGGCCAATAGGCCATTGTCGGTATGCTAAGGCGTGTGCAGGTGCTACGCTTAGTGTGGAGCTCCTTGTGTTTGTTTGTCTGTTTGTTGCTTTTATTGTGTGAGTTATTGTCAGATTCAACCTTATGACTTGTAACAATCATAATTCTCTCATTCGATCTCAGGATTCAATGATTTCGGACTCTATAGAAATATAAGAGGAATTAGAATCCATCTACGATCAGCTTAGAATCATTTGAGCCCATTAGGAAACTAAAAATCCCAAGATTTAAAAGATTGTTGCATGCATTGTTTTAGAAAATCTCAATTTTTAGTTTCAAAAGACCATATTTTTTTTCTCGTTCGTGCTCCAAATTGAGCATTCTCAAACTTTATGGACAGTTGAGGATGTATAGAATCCACCTCAGGGAGTCTTGGTTCAGCCCAAAAATTAGTCTTTTGTCTCTTGCTTTTATGATTTTTATTCAAAATGTATCCAAGGCCAAAAGGAATGCAAATTTATATTTCCGGCTTATAAAAATACCATAAAGACATGCAATTGATAGGTAAATAATGGTCTAAAAACATGTATAAAAGGCACCTATCAATGGTTCATAAGAACATATACAATTCTAATATTGAGAAAAAACATCGATTCCATAATTCACACCCGACCATTATCTTCCCGCCAAATGCTTCGTCAAGGCGCGAGCTTGAGGAATTACCCCGCCAAAAATTCCTTCAACCCTAATAGCCTTCTCGGGAAATCTGGTGGTTCATCGCCTATTTCCAGACTCTCCTCAGAGGTCATCTACACAGCTTTTCGACTTCATCTCTCTCTCTCTCTCTCTCTCTCTCTTCGATGGCCCCAACGCGTCGTTTGAGCAATGGAAGATCACCACTGGTGAACCAGCAAAGTCAAATCGGCTTCAGCCATCTTCTTCCCTCTTCGCCTGTCTTTCTCCAAACAAGACCCCAAATTAAACCCACTTAGCCCTAGCCCTAGCCCCCAGGCCCTAGCCCCAGTCTCCTAGTCCTATCCTAGTCCGTTCAACGACCCTTCCCCTGTGCAAACCAACTAAAAAGCCGCTTTTAGTGATCGTCTAGGCTATCTTCGACGCCGGTTACAGGAGCAGATCGTACGGAGAGGAGGCCAGAACAGAGAATCATACATCATTGATAAAGCAGAAGGTGTGAAATCGTCTGATGAACAAACTGGTAAGCATTTGGTTCAAATAATGATGTCAGGAAAGGAGGGCACTGTCTGATCTTGTTAATGAGAAGGTCGTGTGGGTGGAGAATGAAGGCAGTCTTCTGTCGATTGCGCGTCGGGGTTCGGTTTTTGAGAAGGCGGTGGTTCAAGTCGAGGAAGCAAATGTGGAGGAGGAGAGCGGTGGTGATGATGATTCGACTGATGAAGATTGGGGAAAGGGTAAGGGAAAGGAGGATGATGATTCTAAAGATTGGAATTTGAGGAAGAGGTGAGGATGAAGCAAGAGGAAGTTGATGTCCCAAAAGGGCAGAGTAGCAGGTTCCGAAGAAGCGGAAGGCGAAGGGAAAGGAGTTGGTGTGCAGAAAGAGCAGTTGAGAAGGAGAAGAATACATTTAAAGAACAATCCTCAGTGGAGCCTATGAAGAATGCTGCAATGGGTTTTCTTTTATTTCCCATTTTGTAGACACTCATTTAGGAGAAAAGTATACCATTTGAGAGCATCACTTAAATCAATAAAACTGATTTAAAGTCTGTGCTGGATATTGATGGCTAGCCTCCAGTGGAGGCTGTCTTTGTTGTATGAGACCAAAGAATTTTTTATTTAGATAATAGCTAGTTCTGCCAACCTCCTCATGTGTGTTTGTGCAATCATGAGTCTAACATTCAGAAATTTTCAACTGAGGTTTTTATTACATCTATATTTAGAACAATAGTGCAGCTTAATATTACACATAAAGATCAAAATAGAATAAATTTGAGCTGTAAATTTTGTGGGCTACCTTTGCAGTTTTTACTTCTGGTTCTCAAACTTTCATTGGCAGGCATACATGTATTATTTCCGTTCTGGTTTTGTATGTTTTGTTTCTATGAACCCAATAAACTAATATCTGGGTGATGTTATAATGATTGTTGAAATTTATCATGCTTAGCTGCAGATAGGAAGTGTGCATAACAATCAGGTACTCTACCTTGGGAACCACGTGCCTAAAGAGATAAGAACGTCAAGACAAAACGTGCTTTGAGAATATTAAAATCAAAGATCGCTTGTCTGCATAAATGCACTTCGCTTGCATGCATTAATTTAGCTAATGTGTTACCTGTCAAATTTATCCATCGTAAATCAACGTATGGGGATGTAGGATTATGTACTTCAACCTTTGGTATCTAAATTATGCCGGTTCCTCTATTTGGAAAGAAGAAAGCACGTGGAGTAGTTGCATTTATGTTCCTTATTGCCTTCAAAATAGGTCTATGGGCTCTTGTGCTGGGTAGCCCAATCTCATTTTTTTCTTTTTTTTAATTTCATGTATTTTGAAACAGAGAACGCAAGGATGCCAAAAGAAGATGTCCTGGAGATGCAAATTATGATCCAAGAACTCTTTACTTGCCTCCTAATTTTTTAAAGAATTTGACAGGTGGCAAGGTACTTGGTTTCAGATGATAATCTGCTTAAAGTCACCGATGTTTTCCCCTCTTGTCCCGATATAGTTTAATTGCCTTTGCCGTTATACAGGAGACAATGGTGGACGCAAACATATGGACAAGGCTCCTTTTCAAGTATAAGATAAAGGTGCTAAATTGTCATAAACTTGTCAGAGTCACCGGTATAACTTAATGATAATATTTAATCTTGTTCAAACAGATGGGCAAGTTTTATGAACTTTTTGAAATGGATGCACATATAGGAGCAAAAGAACTTGATTTGCAATATATGAAGGTATTCAATCAATTTAAGTGCACTCAGTTTGCTTTTATTTTATTAGGAAATAGAGAAAATTTCACATAGTTCTCTGCCTTCAAAATGAATATTTTCTGTAAATTGATTGTTGATACCAATTTACTGTCAGGGGGAGCAACCTCATTGTGGATTTCCAGAAAAAAACTTCTCAATTAATGTAGAGAAATTGGCTAGAAAGGTTGATTCTATTGCGTATTTTCTATCTCAAATTAGAATTTGCTTCCATTGGCTTTAGTGCACCTTTATGTCATACATGAACCCATTTTGATTGAGAATTCTTACTGGAGCCCCCTGGACCGAGCAGGAGTCGTGTTCTACACGAGATGTAGAACACTGAGCTTCACGCAAAGAGGAGGGTTCTAAGGCCTGTGTAATCCCTACGACACATGCATTATCTTTTTTTTAGTTTGAAATTTCACTTGTCAGATGAGATGATTTTTACTTATATATGGTAGTATAATTTTTTCTGGGTGGTGTTTTCTGATGCTTTTTCAATCTCTTTGATCTGTGGTTTGTACCTTCCCTTGTCAATAGAACTGGATTTTTATCCAAGGTTTTAAATGGTTATATCTTCCTTTGCCCTTGAGGCCTAGCTCAAGTGGTAAAGGGTTGGGGTGGGGATATGGGAGGTCCCATGTTCAAGCCCCGATATGGACAAAAAAAAAAAAAAGATGAAAAATTGTTTACCTATAAAAAAAGGTTATCCTTCTTATCTTTCTTTATTATGGAATCCAAAGTAGGAAAGCTTTAACTTTTCTTAGTTTATGATGTTGTTACTTGGTGTTTCTCATAAATGATGCGAAAGAGTTGAACATCTTTGTTATTTTTGAAGGTTGTGAACGGAAATATGTGCAGTATCAAGGGAACTCTGTATATAGATATCAGTCAACCTCCTGATGCTTCTTCCTATGGCAACAATGAAAGTCAGTTTGAAGAACGTTTTGGTGTTTCGTGGTTGATATACAAGCAGAATTATTCTTGACAGGTACACCTAGAATGTCCAAACATTGAGTGTGCCATCCCCACTACAATCTAAAATATATTTCTTCATTTCTCGAAATAGAGAAAAAGTGGAATATAAATCAATGCTAGTGATGCCTACCAGTTTGATATGATCGAGATGAAGATCTTCCCAAGCATCGGAGACAAAGTTTCTCATTTTTGGTTCACCATGTTTTGTAATTTGCTGTTTAGATGCATATGATCCTCAGTAGGACTTTTTGGATCTTTGGGTCACTGTGTAGGGGCTGGTCAGTTTTCTTTTCCCTTTCCTTTGGCTTGGTCTCTATTTTTTTGTGGAGCCGTTGTACTTCAGTATACTTCTTTACTTTTCCTTAATTTACTATTTTTTGATGGTTTTGCCTATCAAAAAAATAAAAATCCTTGTAGGATCATTTGCTTGTTCTTGGTAGTTTATACCATCAGCAAGAGGGCTTTTGTTAGTTTGTATGCATTTTCTCTGAAAGTGATTAGTTCTATTGGAATGGTTTTCCTCTTTCATTATTATTAAGTATTTTCTTTGTCTAACCATACTTTATTTTACAATGATGATTCAGAGAGGCAGCTCTGTGTCTGTTATCTGCTTAAGGCCTGTAGAGATTATAAAACCTGCTAGTCTTCTCAGTCCTGAAACTGAGAGAGCATTGACGAGACATACAAGAAACCTTTAGTAACGAACTGGTTCCAATCTCGGAATTCTAAATTCTAAGAAAACTGTTTCTGAACCTAAGACATTCTCAGCCGTTTCAATGATCTGGCCGTTTGATCTTTAAATGAAGCAAATTTGAATGTTAAGGATTCTTTTGTTGAAGAAGATATTCCTTACCTACCTGACATTTTTTGCAGAACAAAGTAGAGTAGCCTGTTCTCAGCCCTTCAAAATTCTTTTCTATCTAAAGCAGGCTTTTATGGATGAAACATTGCTGAGATTTGCTAAGTTTGAGTTATTTCCATGCTCTGGTTTTGGTGCTATCTTTCATAAGCCATACATGGTTCTTGATGCTGCTGCCCTGGAGAACCTTGAGATTTTTGAGAACAGTGGAAAAGGAGACTCATCAGGTAAATTATTCTTGGATGTCAAATTGATGTTTTTAGCCTTTGTCTTAGATACACGCTTGAAGGACCTCTAGCACAAACTAAATCACTGTGTGACCGGATTTGGTAAGAGGTTGCTACATGTATTTATAGTGCTATACCATTTGAGTCAATTAGGAACGCCAGATGCTGTGTGGTATCATAAGGACACATCAAAATATCGCTGTAATATTTTAGCTAACTGCATTGATTGTTCAACAACTGCTGTTTAATGAGTTTCCAGAACCCGACATTTGCATCCTTGTATCCTCATCAGGTGTTCCATTTTTCGAAAAGAAAGTCAGGAATCCATTTAAATGATTATTTTTTTTATCATTATTTATTTGTTAGTTATTTTAGTATCAACAGGGGAATTTAACTCAGGCTAAACTGTTTACCACACTTGTCAATTTAAATCAATTAGTTCTTAGAAGCCTAAGGAAACATTCACCAAAATGGTTGTGTGTAAATGTGACAAAAAAAGGTACTATATGCACCTGTAAGAACGGCTGGGAATTCTATACGAGAAGTCAAAACACACATGCTTTGTACGGGACTTGGATAAATAATATAAGGTCAAAGCAGAAAATATTAAAATCTTTTTCCTTATTACTATGAAAAACAACAGAACCCTCCTTTGTTTTAGATGGTTATTAGTTTCTCCTGAAACCACATGAAATCTTTAAAAACTCTGGTTCATGAAGATGTGCTAATGACTCGGTTTTGGAGGTTTAATCCTCCATTTTGTTATTGAAGGACTCATTAAAATTTCACGAGTGCTATTGCTGCTGTTACTACTTCATGAATATACTTTAATGATGAACTTGCTTTATAGGGAGTTAATCTACCTTCTGCCCTTAAATTTCGAAAAGAGTTGTCTAGGCTTCCAGACATGGAGCGGTTGCTTGCACGTATATTTTCTAGCAGGTAAAGGCAAATGACTGGCCATAAATATTTTTATGGATCATACCTTTTATAATACTTGACAACTATTGCTTAAAATTGTTTACTGTTCATCAATATTGATGGAATGCAGTGAAGCTAATGGAAGGAATGCAAATAAGGTAGTTTTGTTTATAGATGCAAAGTAGCTCCAGAGTTTGTATCAGCTCTACGTGGATGTGAATTAATGACACAAGCATGCTCTTCTCTTGGTGTCATTTTGGAAAATGTTGAATCTGGACTACTACATCATTTATTAACACCTGGTGCAGTTGGGTTTTATGTTTTTAATCAAATTCATCCTAGCTTCTACTTAATTATTTGTGCAGGTAGTCTTCCTGACATTCATATATATCAATGGCAGACCATTTCGAGGTTTCTTGATTGGATGGAAGCCAATGAGGACGCAATTCTATGAAGGAGTTGAGTACATGACTCTGCCTGTAAAACAGTCAAGGAGATTGAATTAAGATTAAAAAGGCACTTAAAGGAGCAGCAGAAATTACTTGGAGATGCATCAGTAAGAACTGGCTTGAATACATCTTGATGTTTGATATTTTACTCCCATGTTCTTATGTTTGTTCCTAAATGTTTACTCCACGGTGCTATACTCTGTGTCCTTATGATAAATTTTTGTCACAGTTGGAAAGAAGAAGTGCCAGAAAGTTTACGTGGGAATATTCCTCGGGATTATGAATTACGATCATCCAAAAAGGTAAGCATTAAAAAGGATGTGGTATCTAAAATACTAATTGCAAGGCATTACAACCTGTTCGATGAAGTTTATATACCTGCACTGAATTTTGAGCAGTGTAGCTTTTCTGTCTCTTTATTTATTCCTGCTCCCACTTTCAGGATTCTTCCGGTACTGACCCAAGCATATGGGAGCGCTCTAGAGAGCTTCTTACATGCTGAATCTGTAAAGGAGTCTAAGTTGAAAAGCATTTTACAAAGGTTGATCAGTCGTTTTTGTGAACATCATATTGGTGACAGTTTCAACAGGTTTGCATACCACTTTATATATGGAATTGGGGCTGCTACATACTGTCATCGTATACTACTATTTCACCCACACGGAGAATTTGTATGAGCTCTGTGCCTAGCTTTGGTTTCTTTGTGTACATGTGTGGGCACCTGTGCGTTGCATATAGGAATGTAAATGCATGAATGCATGTTATAACTTGGTCCTTCAATATGATAAAGTTTTGATGGCAACTTTGGTTTCTTTTTTCCTTTTCCAGTTTTCATTCTATTTTTCAAACACTATTATTAAATAGGAAAAGTAATTATTTTGTGATTGAAGATCTTGATCTCTTTTCAGTTGCATTGCTAAAATTGTTGTTACGTGTCACAGAACTGGATGTTTTGATCAGTTTAGCAATCACAAAGGACTACTATGAAGGGCCAACATGCCGGCCAGTGATATCAGCTTCATCCAATTCAAATGAAGTGCCATGCTTTGCTGCAAAAAGTTTAGGGCATCCTGTTATTAGGAGTGATTCTTTAGGCAAGGGTTCGTTTGTCCCCAATGACATTACTATTGGTGGTTCTGGTAATTCCTGCTTTATCCTTCTCACTGGTCCAAATATGGGTGGAAAGTCTACTCTTCTTCGCCAAGTTTGCTTGGCTGTTATTTTGGCTCAGGTAAGATTCTTGTTTTTCTGACTTGTTGATATGTCTCTTGACCTATTTGTAATCTCCACCTTTGGTTTCTTCTAGGTGGGAGCAGATGTGCCTGCAGAAAGCTTTGAGCTTGCACCTGTGGACCGCATCTTTGTAAGGATGGGTGCGAAAGATAATATTATGGCTGGCCAAAGTACATTTTTAACAGAGCTTTCTGAAACTGCATCTATGCTGGTGGTCTCTTTTGATTAATTCTTTAATGTGCTTCTGGTCCAAGTATATGTTATCTGGATGTTCTGAGCGGCTAGTTATTTCAGCTTTGGAAAACAAAATTCAATTAAAAATTTTTCTGCTTTTCTTTTTCTTGTGCTTGTTTCTCATTTCATTTAATTTCCTATTCATTATGCATTTCATTTTAGTTTGATCTCTCCCAAGCGAAACACAATAAGGCAGGTGTAGATAGATGCATGTTTCATGCAATGAACACATTTTTTTTTATAATATTGTAGAGATCAGCAACCTGCAACTCACTGGTGGCACTGGATGAACTTGGCCGTGGAACATCAACGGCAGATGGACAAGCAATTGCGTAAGTGCCATCTGAACATGCATCCACTTTCTTTTTTTTTTTTTATCAGATCACATGCATCCACTTTCTAATCAACACAATTTTTTTACTGCTGTTTCTCCTATTGCATCTCTAAGGCATTCACCAGCTGATGTCAGTGTCTCCTTTATGGACTCTTGATTTCTTGGCAGGGAATCAGTTCTTGAACATTTTGTTCATAAAGTGCGATGTCGAGGAATGTTTTCAACTCACTATCACAGATTAGCAGTAGACTACAAAAAAAATTCCAAGGTTTGCTTTTGTTTCTTCTGATGGGAAAATTTCTTTTGAAAACTTGGATGTAATTCATGTCTACATAACCAACCACCCATTGACAATGAGAGTGTTTTGATTAGTAACTTTGTTTAGATGCCAAATGAAAATTATAATTTAATTACAACATGATTGATCGTCTGTTCAGATGTAGTACCCATATGATTGCCCATGATAACTTTTATTATTGATCTTGGTCTTATAACCCTCAGAATTTTCAGGATGTCATATGATCCACTTTCTTACTCCATGTTATGCACACTATGCAGGTTTCCCTATGCCATATGGCATGTCAAGTTGGAAAGGGAGTTGGAGGAGTGGAAGAAGTAACTTTCCTTTACAGGTTGAAGCCCGGTGCATGCCCTAAAAGCTACGGTGTCAATGTTGCACGCCTAGCTGGTAAGGTCCCTTTTTATCATTGTTTTTCTCTTATTGAGGAACTTACACATTCATATTCAAGATTTAAAAAATATGGTCATGGACAATATAGTTGCTACTTATGGATGCCCACTCAAACTATATAACCCATCTTTCAAGTTGTAATCCTGATAAATATTGAAAAAGTAGGAAAAATTGATTCATATAGCAAAGAGGTTTACTGCCATCTCGACGAACTTTGCTACCTAATTTGTGGTAAATCTACCTGATAGTGGTCTTCAGTTCATTTGCCTACTCATCATGGGCTGCCATCATTGTTATAGATTTCCTGTGTCTTATTGGTACTCCTTTCAGGACTTCCAAATTCTGTACTTCAAAAGGCTGCTGCTAAGTCTAGAGAGATCGAGAGTACATATGGCAGGCATAGGCACAGGAAGGAATCTGATGACGATGATAGAAGTTTATCGCCCCAAAATTCAGAAGATGATATTGTTTTCTTCGTCCAAAGATTGATTAACAGTGTAGCAAAATCAGGTTGCTCATGAGATCAGGACATGTGTACATTACTTGAAGTGATCTTCTGCAGAGAGCAAGAATGTTTGTTCAGAATTGAACTGGGTGAGAATGTTTCAGGCAGACAAAAATTTTGCAGTGAAAATTGAATCCACAGTTGGTCATATTTCTAGACAATTTTTGTTTGTCATCTACAATTTGGTCATATTTCAAGACCGTTTTTGTTGGGCATCTGAATTTCTGATTACTATGACGACACCAGAATAATTTTCGTGGGGAGCATGGCATCTACGTGATCTTCACAGTCTTTGATTGCCTTGATAGGTAGGGCATTTGATGTAGAGAGGATCCCAGGATCTCTAATAGATTCTGATTATATATTGCTTTAGTGGAACTGTACAATACTATACTTGTGAAAAAAAGTATCTGGTATACTTTGCTGCGGTTGGCACCAGACTTAAATTGTTTCTTTTCCCATTGACTGAGATATCCTCGTCAGATTTGTTCCTTGTAACGTGAGAATCTATGAAGTGACTCCACGAAAATATATAAAAAAGAAAAGAAAAGAAAGGAAAACCATGTTATGGTCCCCATTTAAATTTATTTGAAAAAATAGGATCAAAAGACATGTAACCAAGACTTGGTCAATTGATTTAAAAAATATTTAATAAAGAAAACAATAATTTGATAAAGAAAATAATATATTTAATAAATGATCCAACAACATAGTGAACTTTAAGTATAATCTTAGATAGGAGATTGTATCTAACACATGATAATATCCAAGGTAAGATTTATTGAATATTTTATCAAATATTTTGAAATAAGAGGATTTAACCTTGGTTTTAAGTATTTTGATCATAATTTTTCAAATAAATTAAAATGAGACCCCCATCACATAACATAGTCCCCCCCAAAAAAAAAGGAGGTTGTTGGCCATCCCCACCAATTCACCAATTTGGCTGTTGATCCAATTGACTTAAATTGTAAGCAAAATGGAAATCTGTTTAAAAAGGTAGTTCACCCTACTGATGTGCATGGCTGTTGGGTGTTGTTCTTTTTATCTTTTTGTTTACTAACCATAAAATTTGTCATTTACCTAATTGGTAAACTAACGAAGGCCCCATTAAATGATTGATATGTTCACCAAAACCAGCTTTTTTGAACAAAATACACTTCATTTCTTACCCAAAAAAGGGGTAATTTCAACAGAGACGCATAGATATTATGCTATTGTACAAATGAATCAAGACATTTGGGGGAAAAAAATAAAATAAAATAAAACTTTAGGGCTCTGCTCAGTCCTACTCCTCCCTATGAAGTGGCTGCTCTTCATCTTCTTCTTCTGGACTTGAGTTATCATCTTCAGAATCCTGCTTTACATATATATAGAAAAAAAAAGGTTAATTAAAAAAGAGGGGCCAAAAAAAAAGAAAAAAAGAGGAGGGGCTCTGGAAAACTTACATAATATTGTTCTCGTATGGTGTCTTGAATAGCTGAAATTGCTCTAATGACTATATACATTGGGAGAACAATTCCACTAGTCTTTAGAATAATTAACTGCAAAAAATGCATCGAACAAGCACAATCAAAATCAGAGATGATAATTGGGAAATGAAGCAACTGTCATTAAGAAAATTGAAAATTCAGGTACTTACCGTTAGGATTGTGAATGGATATTCTTCTGGGCTGCCTTTAAGCACAGCAAACACATGTCTTACAAGCAAAATGACGGTAAACTGCCAGGAAAATCAAGATTAGTATTGATTAAACAAAAACATTTGAATAATTTCTTCTGTACCAGAAAATTTTTGAATTCTAGTTGTGCTACCCATAATCTCACTGGCCCACATGGCTATCCCCAACTACCGATCCTACCCGTACAGTTAACGGATAATTTTAGAAGGTTTGAATAATAATAATAATTTATTTATTTATTTAATACCATCCTTCTGAATTTTATATCACATGTCAATGTAGTGAAAAAAAGGTTCCCCATAACATTTTGGGCCAAGCTTACCCAAAAGGTGTTTCCCATCATTCTATTAAGCTAACTTCATAATATTAGAAAAGACATGCAACAACAAGGTTGTTTCCACCAGATGGGGTTTTCCTTTTTCATAAATTAATGGAGAAAAAAGAAATTATGAAGGGTTAACTTACAATGAGAACTCCTAATCTACAGCAAGAAGCACCTCTATCTGCAGCTGCTGTGCATTCAGGACCATCTTCCATGGCCACTCTTCTTGGGTCTTCTTCAACCTCCTGCTGTCTTCTTGGGATTTCCAAACTTCCCCTAAAAAACCCATCAAGAAAAAACATTAAGAAAACATTTGAAAGACTAGATTGCTTCTTTGTATTTTACACTCATCAACAGAGATGATCCTGAAATAGCAATTGCTCCAATTTCAGAAACTTTCAAAAGGGTATATATATATATTTTTTGGTATGTTTTTGTTCGAGTGGAATAAGAAAGGCACCTGATGGTCACTGTTTGCCTCTGACTTAAAGCGGGACGCTGGGATAGACACGCGGTGTAGCCTGGTTCATATTTCTGCAATTTCATAATTCATTTTCATTTATTAGACATTTAGACCCCATTTTAGTGAAAAGGACTGTCAAGGAAAATTTGAACAAGAACAAGACTGAAAAGGAATAGGAAAAAAAAAAATTTAAAAATACAAGATTTTTTTAATGCAAATTATTTCCAAATAGAATAGGGTGTTAAACTGTTAATAATAAAATAAAATTCTATGGAGAGAGAACTAAGCTTCAAGGAAGGTGAAAGAAAAGGTAACATTGAGAACTCCAATATTCAAGACAAACGAAAAGAAACAATGAAAAAACAAGAGTTTGAATCATTCAAGAGAAGAAAACAACACAAACCCACTTCGAATCAAAGCACAAACAACAGACAGAAGAGCCCACGCGGTTGATTTTTGTGTTTTCGAAAACAAGAACACACAAAAACAAAGAGCTTCCAGAAAACAGAGAAGGAAAGAGGAATTCAAACCTGGAGACAGATTTCACAGATTGTGTTCCCTTTTTCATTGCACCATCTCTGTATACAATCTCTATGAGCAAACTGAAAACAAAACAAAACGACCAAAACCCAAATCAGAAAAATCACGAAACCTAAAAACAAAACCAAGAAAACACCCCTTTTTCTTTCTTTACTACCTTAGCGGTTCCTGAGCAAGCACAGGGAGCCTCCAAGCTCTTACAGCTCTCGAATTCCGCTTCATGGCAGATTCTACAGTATGAAATCGCAGAACCCAATTCAAAATCATCCACAAACAACACAACATCTCCCATATTTTCTTCTTCTTCCTCTTCTTTTGGGCTTGTCAAAACTTCCTCCCTGTATTCTCTCTGTTTTCCTCTCTCTCTCTCTCTCTCTCTTCTCTCTTGGACTTTAAATAAAAAAGAAAGAGGACAGAGACTCAGAGCTTCCCAAAACTGCCCTTCCTTTTACTAAGAAAACTGAAATTTTCCAAATAATAATATTTTTGCTCAAAATTGAACATATCCCACCACCAGTTTGGACTTTTCTACAGGAAGGCATGGCTTTGAAGAAACGCTGGAGCTTCAATATCACGGCACGACTTCTTATTCAGATATATCAAACGTTTAAGATTAAGACTGTAGCCACCTACCCAGCCGATTATCAATTTGGATGTTTCTTCTTCCTATCCCTTTTAAATTCCCCTCAATTTAGACATTCTCTCTCTCTGACAGTAATTTGATAATTTCATTACATTGATGTCCCAAAACAATTTGAAAAAAAAAAACATTTATCAAACTAGTACATGTTCCAAAACAATGCCAAACTAATGTTTCTTTATCATGTTAATCAAATCGTAGTAGTTCCTGATTACAATTTTGATTTTTTTAAATAGTTAAAATCAAAGTCACCTAATACGGTGTTAGGTTTAAATATAAACCAATTACAGTTTTCACTTTAAATCTCTTAAATTTTTTTAAAATCATTGTCATAAATTATAGTTTTGATGACAAAGCAAAAAGATAGTAGTTTGAATATTATTTTAAAATATGTATTATTTTAGATTTTTTTTTTTAAAGGATTATTTTAGCACAAAGCTTATTTTATTACATCTTAATGCTTTCTTCACATATTTTTTTTTATTTCCTTGTGAGAAAATATTTCTTGTCTGAACGTATGAAGGAATTTTTTTCTTCTCCTTAAAGTTAAGTATTTTGGTGAGAGATATGTTTAGGAATTGTTTTCAAGTAGTTATAGATATTTAGTAATATTTTCTAAAAAAAAAGAAAAAATTAATTTTTTTTTTCTAGAGAACAAATTTTTTTTAGAATAATTTTAAAACTTGATGTTTTTCCATCTACTCTTTATCAAAGTATTGTATGAGAAGTGGGACGAAACCATCCCTCATTTTCTCTTTATCTTGTTTTCTTATGTGCATTTGCTTTGGGAGTGGACTGTTTTTTGTCATTTTGTTTGATATCATTTGCATTATTTTTATTTCATTTTATTATTTAATAAAGTGGTTCTTTTATAAAGATTTAAGTGCCCATCTTTTTCGTGTTATCGTAAATGCTTATTCTGATGTTGTTTGTCTTGAGTTGTCTGATGTGATGTTTTAATAAATGCTTGTGCAATCATTATTTGCTTGTGGGCGATTAAGACTAGTAAAGCGAATTTGATTAATCAAATATTTCATGTTATGATTATGGTCGTTCATTATGAAGTCGTTAATATTCTAGTTATTATATTATCAAATTTATAGGTTTTATGTCAATTTATTCATGTCGCTTGGATATCGTTTGTGCTTTTATAGTTTTAACCGATTTGTATATTAGATATGCTCCTTGAGAGTTTGAATCCAAATAAAATTATTTTTTAACGAACAAAAATTATTGTATGAGAAATGTTTCTAAAATATTTTTATATTTTAAATTAATATTTAAAGATAATTAAATGTACCTTAAAAATTTATTCTAGAAAAAACTTTTTTGGGATACATTTTTAAGAAAAAATTTATATTTGAAGTTGCTTTTTGTAAATATTTTTTTTATCTCTAAAAATGGAAAATTAATTTTAAGCTATGGATATGTCTGATATTTTTTTTTATAACTTGTTTTGAAAATATGATATTTTTTGAGTAATACATTTTAAATGTTTTTAGTTGTTTTTTATTTATTTTTTGAAATCATTTTTAAATAATTGTATAACTATAAGATAATAAAAAAAAGAAGCCAAGCATAAAAAAATACAAGATAAAAACAATTTAATTCTCAATAGATCAAAATTTTAAGATCCTTGTTAAATAATTTTTATTTTATTGTTACATTTCATATCCTAAGTATGAACTTCTTAAACAAATATGTATATTAAAAATTTAAAACTGTATAAAGGAAACCCATGAATGGTAAATGTGATTAATATGTAAAACATTATATGTGATATCCAAAGTGAATATATATGTAAAAAAAATCTTATAGAGGATTTTTTAGCCAAGTAAGAATATAAAAAAATTAGTTAAAGATTATCTTTTAATTCGGAAGAACAAATATTGAAGATATTTATATTTTAATTTTCAAAAATATTCTTTAAAAAGTATTATTTTACAACTTCCTCAAACATTAAAAAAACAAAAACAAAATCCTTCTAGAAAAACACTTCCAAATATTAAACAATGCTTATAGTTCAAAGTCTTGACAAACATTTTCGCGTTTTATCACATCATTTTTTTTTATCATTAATTTTGTAAAAAATAATGTATAAAACGAATATTCTCAATAATTTTGAAATTGGTAAATTGTTTTAAATGTTTATGTGATTATGTTTTATCTTCTATAAATATTTTGAAACCATAAATAGACAAATTTTCTTTATCTTTATAATATAAAAATATTACGATCATTATATTATATTATAAGAATCATGTCATATGTACAAGAAAAACGTAGGGAGAATTTCCTTTCCTATATAAATAGTTTACCACGTGGCTTAAGCTAATCTTGTAAGCTTTTGGTAATTGAATATACTTAACTTAAGTGGGAAATTATTTCAAATTAATGGCATGCTATCCATTGCTTGCATGTCATCTAATTAAATAATATTTAATGCAAATTTCAATAATAGACGATTTCTTTCAAATCTTCTCCTGTTGGAATTTAAATAAATAGATTTTGAGCAACTTTGAGATATCTTTAGGTTTGGATTGGCTCTGTTCTACCCTGATTATACAATATAATTTAATTTAAAATTTTATTTATAATAACAAGTTAAATTATAAAAGTTATAAATAATAATTATAGATGGGATATATTTATTTTATTTTAATTGTTTTTAAGGTTAATCCAAGTCACTCTTTTGTATTTATTTATTTTTTTAATAATTAAAAAACACTTCAGTCGTAATTTAGTAATCTGTTTCTTATCAAACTCCAACTCAAGATATAAAAAGATGGGTTTTTAGGTGTAAATAAGCGAAAAGACAGGGGCAGATAGGAAGCCAAACGAACCAAACATTTTTGAATATTTTGTCTATTTTGATTCTTTTTCCAGAATTTGAATCTCTCATCCCTCGGATCTCAAATCAACGGCTCAAATAATTGAAATTTGAAAACAGAAGAGACCCATGTAGCTGAGGTTTGAATGGACCCCTCTTTGTAAATATTTTGTTTTATTTTAGTTATCTTTCGATCAGAAAAATGGTTAATTACTAATTATTTGAAATAATTGTCTTCTGGGGGTTTTACAAGATGCAGACATTTGTTCTTATCTCATTCACGATCTTATCATCTTTCTCTCTCTAATAATCTTTCTTTCTTTCTCTCTCTAAAGATGCATGCACAAATGAGCAAAGGCTTCGCATTTTGAACAATTTGAAAGTTTAAGCAAGTGGGCTAGACTAACCTGCGCTTGTGGGGACAACACGAGGATTGATCTTGACCGTTCATCTAGAGTGGTGGTATGAATAATGGCGTCCACGTCGTACAAGGACCCGAGAGGTAGAGAGATATTTAAAAAGAAGATAAAGCTGATGACACGATTATTAACGGTAATAATCGGACACGTGAATCGCATGCGTTGGTGGGAAAGGGAGGAATCAACTGCTCTGGAGGTGCAGCGGAAGTTGACTGTTCAATTAGGGGATAAGTCTATAAGGTGTATAAATTCCCCCAATTTAGTCTCATTTTATATCTAAACTTTTTGGTTTGAAAACGATATTAATGTTTAGTTCCGTAGTTACCTATACATATTTTATTAAAAATTGGGGGTTTTAACATACGTTTTTAATCATTTGTGTCCTTTTCTAATAGTAAAAGCATGTGTAAGCTACGAAAAATAAATATTATGAATATCTTATGAACCAAAAAAATGAGACATACGAACGAAAGTCGAAAGGATATGTGGTAACCGGGGATTTAGTTTTATAATTTGTTTGGGCCAGGCCCAAGTCACAATCAGAGTTTAGATGGAATGGGATATGGTCCCTCATGTTGGCAAAATGGGCCTTTCAAGATATTGGGCCTGTGTGTTAGTTTGGCCAGAAAAGCTTGAAATGAGCTCTTGTAATTAGCGAAAATATTAGGTGAAAATCATTCTCCATATTTCCATGGTACATTTTGCCTATGCTTGGTTTCGAAAAATGTAAAGAAAGGGAAAACAAATAGATAAATAAATAAATTGTTTTACATACTATTTCAAACAATTTTAATTTTAACTTATTTTTTAATTATGATTTGAAATAAATTATTTTTTAAATTTGAAATATAAAGTTATAAACAAATATATTTGTCCTTTTTGTGTTCAATCATCTTTGTGATGCTAACCCTTTATTTGACTAATCAATGTTGAATTGGTTAAATGATAAAACTTGATGTAGGAAAGAAAACATTATAATATCCAAAAAAAAAAAAATCCCACGTCACAGAAAGAATTCTTGGTTTGACAATTCAAAGATAGAGGAACTTACTAATAAATCAAAATTGAAAATCATTGGATTCGTGATTCCTTCCTCCGTCCGTCAAAACACCGAATTTCTAAATTATCATATGGTATATATACATATATACTTTAACAAAAATTAATTATTTTTATATGTCGAACATTATAATAAAAATTGTTTGGCTCTTTTGTTCTGGGCCCCCCATCTACAAAATGGGCGGCGGTCCGCTGTCCGGTGTCCGGAGGCTAACCGTTCCATCTAGAAGAATGTCGAAGGAAGGATGAATTGAATGGAAAGGTTTTGACGTGTTCTAAATTTCTAAATGTATTCACACGGTCAACTTTTTCTTTCTTTTTTTTCTTTTTTTTTTTTCCTTTTTTCAAATCGGTTGTTTCAAGGAACCCCTTTTCTATTTTTGTAAAATACTTAAGAATTATTTTCAAAATTAAGATCAAACCCTACAAGAAGTCATAATATTCCTTCTTTGTGGGAAAGCCTATAACATTGGTTATTGTCATTCTCATCAATCCTAGTAAAGATGCAAATCTAGATATTCAGATTTTAGCTTATATTTGGCTTCTGAGAGTTCAAATAAATGAATCGTATTAAAGAATGCTAAAGAAAGTAGAAATTAGTACATTTCTAATTTATTTAATCTCTATAATTGATGAGTCTAAACTAACAAATGAAATAATTTATCAACTTTAAATATTTTTCTTTATTTCATTTTATTTTTCAAGCAGAGTTCCTTTTTGTTGTCATATGAGTAGTTTTCTTTTCATTCCAAGATTCCTTCCAACCCTTTTTTTAGGGTTGAGCGAAAAAACATAAGAAATCAAATTGATCGAGAAATCGAATTGAAATAGAACTTGATGAGTGCCCAAAACACTCGTCATATACCCGCGGTTTAGCATGCTTTCGGGTCATTCCATACATTAATAAGTGTGTTTATCGTCTTATATTTGATATTTGGCTTCTTGTGCATTCCAAGTGAAAAAAGTGGCGTTTGGAGGTTGTGTAGAGGCTTGAAGAAGTAGATTGATGATCCTAGCCCAACGTAGTGACGTTGAGGTTAGACAATTCCGTAGCCCAACGTAGCGACGTCGTTGGGATTTGGTCAGCGTGAATTTCAAATAAAAGGGGGAAGAACAAAACGAAAAGAGGGAGAGAACAAAGAGAGGGAGATGAGACGGAGAAGACAAGGTAGGCGTGATTCGAGAGATCGTGTGATTCTTGTATTTGTATTTTCTTTCTCGAACTCTTATTGATTAAAAAAAAAAACTCAATGATTGAAATGACCAACATGATGTCTTAGTTTTATTTCTAGGGTTTTTGTTGTACCCTTGTTACATTCATATGGATTAGTTATTAATTCAATTTCATTCAATATATCCATGGATCTGATATCGACTTGCAGTTTCATTCAGTATATCCATGGATCTGATATAGACTTGCTTTATTTTCTGTGAATTATCTACATGGTGGTGTTTGGCCAACAATAACATGCTCTTGCCGGGAATTTGAGATCTAGAGGTAAAGGTTCTCGGGGATCCGGGTAGAGTGACACTTGGTAAATTGGAGAGTAGAGATCTCCTAGTTCCAAGTGTGTCGATTAAGGTTTAATTCGGGGATCTAGGTGCTCATTTGGATCTTCAGAAGGGTGGCCTGTGAACTGGTGTTGCTGCACCATTGTAATTAAAGCTGGCTTCAGCTCAAAGTTGTTTGCTTCAATGGGAGGTTGTCTCTTTACAATTTACTCTTCTGAATGATAGGCCTCAAAATTCCTCCATCGTGTTAGGCCTACGGCCTTGCAGCTGTCTTCTTCTAGAATAGTGCAATCTTTCTGTTGATTATCCATACTTCTATCTCGATCTTGGTAGCTTTCTCGATTTTCGAGTTCTTTCCAATTCTGTGTCTAAATTGCTTGAGTTACCTTCTCATTTTCTATGCATTTAATATCTTCCTGAAAGTGGAAACACACTGAGATCAAATAGAGCCAGTAATAACAAAAATTGTATATTTATTAGGCTTCCAAAAATATCAATAGCTTATTTAGCCACTGCTGTTAAAACTGCTTTTGTTGATTTTCTGAAATTTTTGTTAAATAAAGAAAAATGTCCAAATTAACATTTTTCTCTTTTGTCAGAATATTGATTTTTAAATTCTTTGGATTCCCCGACAACGACGCCAAAAACTTATTAAGACCATAAGTTGTGCATATTCAAATTTATGAAACCATTACTAGAAGACTATAAATTAATCCTCATTAGCGACGTAAAACTTATTAAACTATAGGTTGTGCATATTCAAATTTATGGAAACCATTATTAAGACTACTCACAATTAATCACATTAGGCACGAAAAGCTTGTTGACCATAGAGTTATTGCATATTCAAATTTATCAAACCACTAGAAGACTATAAGTGTCCCACGTGGCAATGCCAAAAACTTATTTAAGACTACAAGCGATATATATACAAATTTATGTCACTACTATCAAAGGATTATAAACTAAACTGACTAAAATCCCGGCAACGGTGCCAAAAACTTGTTAAAACCAAATATAACTTGTATGCTCATAAGAAGAATAATTTTGTCACTAAACTCAATTAAAGATTTAATTTGGTCTTAAAAACTGCAAGTGCATAAGTCGTACAAGTAATAAAGTGGACCTATAAGTCCGGATATCGTTGCCACGGAGATTGAAAGAATTTAAACTTTAACTACCCCTGACTACTCAAGTTCTACACTATTTGAATGCTTAATTTAGAAAATTTAGTAACATGATAAAATTTTAATAGCGGAATCACACATTTAAAATAAAGGAAAAAAAAAATTTAAATCTAAATATAAAAATTGGATGAACCCGGATTATTGATGGAAGTAGATACTTTGGGATTTCACTCTTGTAAAATTATCAATTCCGCATCATAATCTAATTATATTTTCTCACGAGTTGGGAATCTGAATTTGTCAAGCGAGGATAGTATAGTTTGGATTATCCTCAACCATACTTTTCACTGGCCACAGATTCATGTTTTATTTTTGAATCATTCTAATCAATTGCCCAGTAATTAAATTTTTCTATAAGATCGAGTATTTTTCTTTTCTAATACTTCACTTACCCATTTCTTGTATTTGCAGATTTCTTATTTTAAGATAGGGACCAATTACTAGATTTCTATAAAATGAATGATGTCTCCTTAAGATGCGAGAAAGAGTTTTCCATTTCCTTGATTATATCTCGGTGGCACCTGCGGGATCAAGATCATTCCTCCAAACCCGAGGAGAGATCTCTAATTGATTAGAATTGATATATCCTTTCTGACCCTTCTCAAACCATGAGCAAATTGAGGATTTATAAGTAACATTCAAGCTCATTAGTTCTTCAATATTAGTCTAGCATACCCCCGAGTAACTAATCCTATGCTCTCGGGAATCTCAATTTAAATGTCACCTGAAGGGCCTCCTAAAAATCAAAGCCAGATAATAGTCATTTCATGGGTATTAGCTACTAAGATTGGGAACAATTAATTTCACAACTTTGCCATCCAAATAAATTAAAAACCCTAAACTTAGGAAATTTTCTTCTTATTGTGCAGCAAAGACCACAACTAACATTAGATCTTTCCTAGCAGAAGTTGTGTTCTTGAAAGGCTGGATTAGGCTCATCTCTTTGAAATACGTCGGGGGAAAATTCCATTGTAACTACAATCCAAGCGAAGAAATGAGAGTTCCAACTTTTGTTTGGAGTTCATTGAATTCAAACTTGATGTCATTAAATGAATTTAAGTTTAAATTCAACTTCAAAACTTTTGAACAATTTACTGTTTTAGATATAGTAAACAAATTAAGCAATTCTACTCTAAATCTAATCTACGAATAAAAAAAAAATAAAAGAAAAAAAATATAATACAAAAGAGTTCTCGGCTCGAGAGTACTACGATTCGTTGGAAATCTTTGATTGGCTTTGCAAGCTTTACCATGATCGTTTCTATTTATAGAGCCCTTAAAGTTTGGGCCCTAAAATTGAGGTTATGTGGGAATCCCTAAAAATTCTAGCCCAAATTTGCCTTCTCTGTCATGACCTAGAAGTTGTGTTGCGACAGAGTTTTGTGCCTTTTTTGTAAGTCTTTGTTGCAGGTATGTAGTCGTCTATCGCGACTTGAAGATCTTGTGCTCCTTTTTGCTTCAGTTGCGACAACGTATTTTTGTTGCGACAGTATTCTTTCTTTTAGTATGATAACTCTATCGCGACAATATTTTGTGCATTCCTCAAACAATTATGTCACAACATCGATAATCATGTTACAACAACACAGTTTCAGTGCAGCTTCTGCAAAGTTGGTGTTGGACCCAAGTTTTCATGTCGCTACAACATCTCTGTTCAGGTTATATGTTGCAACATTGTCTTGTATTATCTGCATTTTTGTCATGACCTAGAAAGTCTGTCGTGACAGAGGCTTGTTGCCACTAAGCTTGAGTTCTTGTTGCAACTTTGTTATGATGTTGTGACATGACTTCTTGGTGTTGTCAATATTTGTTGTCGCGACCCAGTTTTCATGTCGCGATAATACTCTTCTGTGTTCAGCTTACTCGTTCTATCGTGATCCAGCTTGTTATGTTGCTATAGAACTTCTTTGCATTGTGTTGAAACCTTTGTCGTGACATATAAAAGTCTGTCGCAACCTCGTTTCTTTTTAATTTCGACATTTACGTGTTCGACATTAAGATCCATGTTCGCGACATAGATTTATCTCCCTCGGCAGAGTATGTTACGCAGCGTTTGGTTCCTTTGTTGCGACCAGGTCAGTTCAACAAGTAAGCATCACCAGTCGTGACATAAATTTTCTTTTTGCGACTGAACTTCTTCTTTCGATTGCTCTCTTACGTCTCCAGCCCAGGAAACCACTCCGTATTTGCAAGAGTCGGTGTCATGACAAAGTAGATTATGTCATGACATAGATTCTGCCTTATGATATTTCATTATGCCGCAACATAACTGATCTTTATCTCAGTTGACTTCTTCCCCATTTCTGTTCGCGACATCGCGTCTTTGTTCTCGACCATAGCTCATATGCCAATTTTTAAGATCTTGTATTCACGACATAGAAAATATTGTTGTGACCACGGTTCTCTATCATTTGCTTAGGCGTTTGTCGCGACACATCGAACTCTGTGCGACGGGGGAGCTGCGCAGTGCTATTTTTCTCTTATTTAACTTTGTTGGAAATCTCTCATTTTTTAATTAACTCCTGCAAAACACAAAGTTTGTAAATATTTCATAATTTGGCATTAAAACAGCTCTGATAATACTAAAAACAAGCCAGAAAAATGGATTAAAAATAGATGAGTTTAAGATTCATCAATTGGCCATAATTCACTTAAGTTTGAGATTCGGATAATATTCTAGAGCCAATTTCGGTATTCAACACACTTCTCATTGTGGGAACGACACTTAACAAGCCACTATATTACGTAAACTTGACACGTATACTTACGCGTGCAGGCCTACGTTTTACATTAATTTTACACAACTTATACGGAGTTCGTCAGAACTGATCGATTCGGTCCTGGTTTTTGTTTGTATGCAATTTTGGATTTCGGTTTAAGTTTATGTTTAGATTTACAAGATACAAAAACTGTGATTTCCATTAATCAACCGAACAAAAAATACTAATATTATACTAAAATTATAAAATACAATGTATATAATATATATTATTAAAATAAACTTATATATAGGTTTGGTCCTTTAATTTAAATTTCATATACATATCATATACTTGGACATAGAATTTTATTCTTAAATATTTTGTGATACCTTGTTTCGAAATATATTATTTATGAGATATGCATATATGTTAGGAAATGTTGGATTCTTTAAAACAATTAAAAACAAATAAAATATATTAAAAATTATTAAATTATGTTTACACATTATAAAAAAATAAAGAATTAAATATTGTTAGTTGGTAAATATTTAGGTATATATTTGGAAAAAATTTTGTTGGGTTGTGAATTTTACAAAGAAATTATTTTGGCGTGAATATTTTGGAAGAGAGATTTAGAAAAAAAAAAAAAAAAGAACAAGATTTTGAACAAGATATATACTTTGCCTTGGGTGACGAAGCATATATCTTGTTTTCTTATCTCTTGGATGGATTTCTTTAAGTGGCGAGTTCGTGACTTCTTATTTCTTGAGTGAGTTCAGGTACCTATCATTACATAAATCTGCTCATTCTCATTATTACTTACATTCGGCTTTTCGCAGCAAAATTTCCAGCACAATCAGGAAACTTTCTAAATCTAGTTCTATACTTCTAAAACCTTTCCAAATGCTTTGTTTTATTTCCCCAAGAATAATTAAAATAATAAATCGTAACCTTAAGACAATAATTGACTCCATAGTCCTACTTGACCTTAGAAAGAAACATGATTAAGCTCAAAATTAATTTTGTTTTGTATCAAATGAGCCAAACTAACCCCGACCTAAAATCCTTCATTCTAAGCCATAATTCCATTATATATAAACCTTTAAACAACTACTAATCTTTGAGACTAGACTATCCATACCCGTGGTTCTGCCCCGCAACCTAACTTACTGAAGCCCCTAAATCATCCATCATGGTCCTGTCTTCACATCAAAGTGGTATCAGAGCTTATGGTTTGATGACTAATCATAAGCTAAAAGGCATTCTTGATAATGAAGGCAAGAGTTCTAGTCATGATTCAAGTGGTTCGCAAAGGCTAAGGCAAAAACGTATTGCTGATCTTGAAATTCTTGTTCAGCATCTAAAAAATAGCTTAAGATTTCATAGAGATCCTATGATTATGGAGGACTTAGTTGGCGAAAACAAGATTGAGAAGGAGCATGAAGAAGAAGAAGAAGAAGAAACTGTGCGACCTAGCCAACTTCAAAATTTCTTAGAGTGCAAGAAGGCTAAAGATGATCATGTGAGAGACTATGATTATCAAGGAAGCTATGATGGTTGCTACCACGATGGTGATTACTATGAGAGGCATGGTAATTATGATGAAGGCTCAAGATTCACTCAAAGACTTGATATTCCATAATTTGAAGGAAGAATGCATGATGATGACTTCTTGGATTGGCTTAATATGGTAGAATGTGTCTTTGAGTATTGTGACCCCCTTGAGCACAAAAGAGTGAAGTTGGTGGCTATCAAGATGCGGAAGAATGCTTCTTTTTGGTGGGAAATCATGAAGAAGAAGCGTGAAAGAGATGGTAAAAAGAAGATTCAAACTTGGGAAAAGATGAAGAAAAAACTAAAAAGAAAGTACCTTCCCTTTAACTATTGCCAAGACATCTACCTCAAAATCCAAAACTTTAAGCAATGAGATTTGAGTATGGAGGAATATTGGCGAATTTAGAAAAACTTATGATGATTAAAGGGAGACTTAAGGAAATTTGAGCAACAATCCATAACCCAGATTACCTTGGATATGAGATTTGATATTCTTCCAGAATCATTTATATGCAGCCACATAACACTCCTCGAATGTGGTAAACTTGCTTTGAAAGTTGGGAACTCTCTAAGCAAGTATAAAAGTTCTATAATAGTAACTAAGAGTGTAATGACACAAGAGGTTCTTGAGGATTCAACTTCTAGGAGTCCTAATGTTGCTAAAATTACCCTCAAACCTCAAGTAAAAAGTGAAGTACATAAGTTGCAACAAGAGTCAACTTCTAAGTCAAAGAGATGTTATAAGTGCCAAGGGTTCGGGCATATTGCTTTTGAATGTCCTAATTGGAAAGTGGTGGCCCTAGTTGAGGAAGATGAAGCCAAGGAAGAAGATGTTGAAGAGGGAGTTGAATCCAACCATGTGCAAGAAGATGAAGAAGAGCTTACTCTGCCTAACCATGGGACTTCCTTATTTTCTCAAAGGAACCTTAAAGTTGGAGCAGTTGTGAGTGAAGAAGATTGGTTGCGATCCGATGTTTTTCACACAAGGTGCATATCTAAAGGCAAAGTTTGCTCAATGCTTATTGATAGTGGGAGCTTTGAGAATTGTGTTTCCATGGATATGGTGCAAAAATTGGATTTAAATATGGTCCCACATCTAAAACCTTATAATCTTTGTTGGCTTCGAAGGGGAAGTGATATCAAGGTAAAACATACATTTTTTGTCTCATTTACAATTGGAAAACATTATGAGGATGAGACATGGTGTGATATTGTTCCAATGGAAGTTTCTCACTTGTTGCTTGGAAGACCATGTCAATATGATTGGAAGGTAATTTATGATGGTTTCAAACAACTACATTCCTGAGGATGTCGCGAATTATCTTGATACACCATGGAAACCAACAATGACTTTAGAAACCAAACTTGAGGAGAAGAGTTCTTTGTTGTCAAAATCTGAGTTGGAGAAGGAAATTAAAGCTGGTTCTAATGCGATGGCATTAGTTGTTGTTGAAGAAATAGGAAGTGAGAAGGAAATCCCATGAGAAGTGAAGCCGATTCTAGAGGAAGTTTCGGATGCCTTGAGTTGAAAACAAGCTTTGTTGACTTCCATCCTAGTTAAGGTAGTTGAACTCGAGATGGTTAAGGATTCTAAAGTTAGAGTAAAAGGAATCAAGATGCTACATCGCTTGAAGACTGAGGAAAAATATGTGAAGTGAGTGGAACAAACAAATTATAAATTTTTTTCCCCAAGTCCAAGTAACAGTTTCTTTATTTAATTTAGAAAGTTTGTTTTCATAGTCAAAGTAAGAGTTACAATTCCATTTTAGAAAGATTTGCTTTATTTAAATTAGAAAGTCTTGTTTTCCAAGTTAAAGTAGGAGTTTCTTTATTTGATTTAAAAAGTATGGGATTTATATATACCCCCTTAATGTAGTCTTTGATTATCTATTTAAGTTTAATAATATTTTCAAATTTATCTTTTTAAGAATTATCTCCTGTTCTTTTATTTCTTGTGTGGATTCCCTTGAATGATGACTTCGTTGGTTCTTATCCTTTGGTGGATTCCTTGGGTGGCGAAGTATATATGGTGAGTTCGTGGCTTTTTATCTCTTGGTGGATTTCTTGAGTTATGAAGTAAGTACCTATCCTTCTATAACATTTACTCATCTCATCATCTTCT
Organism: Tetrastigma voinierianum; assembly: GCA_016808115.1. Lineage (NCBI taxonomy): Eukaryota > Viridiplantae > Streptophyta > Magnoliopsida > Vitales > Vitaceae > Tetrastigma > Tetrastigma voinierianum. The sequence goes on along the minus strand of JAEQBH010007467.1, from coordinate 36,893 downwards.
CTTTCACCTTTCCATAATCGATTTTTGAACATCAATCCAAAACTTTCCAAATCTAGTTCCATACTTCTAAAATCTTTCCAAATACTTTGTTTCACTCTAAGAACAATAAAAACCATCATCCCTAATCTTGGAGAAACCTAAATTCCTCCATAGCCCTAGCCAACCTAAGAAAAACCCGAAAACCTTAAATTAGCTCAAAACAAGGTTATTTTGCATCAAACCAAACCCGAACCTTTCCAAACCTAAAATCCTTCATTATGAACCATATTTTCATCATATATAAACCTTAAACAAGCCCTATAACCTTTGAGACCAGACCTATCTTACACGTAAAGTTCTACCCCTGTACTAACCTTCGAAACCCTTAGATCATCCATCACGGTCTTATCATCACATCAATAAGTTTATTAATTTCATCAATTTTTGCATGAAAAAGATGATTAAAAAATAAATTTATAATTCAAAAAATAATATAAAAAATATTTTTAAATATATATGATGAGCTTGAAAGTCATCTATTTTCAGTCTAATTTTTCGATCTATTTTATCTAATAAGAAACGATTTATGTGAATTATGAATAACTAATAGAAATTTGTTAAATGGCGGGGAATTCAAGAAAAAGAAAGAATATTTACGAAAAAGACGAAGGTGGATGAGCGTTAATGGATAATTAGTGAAGCAAGTTCTAGACGAAGCTACCAAGATAAAGGAACTGATGTCGTGAAGCTTTAGAAGCTAGTGATGCATATCCAGGTTGCAGCAGTGAAACTCCAGTCGGAAACGAAGCTTACTTGAAGAACAAGGCAGGCTGAGAGTTAAAGAAAACTCAGTGAAACAGCGAAACGAAGAAGGAGCTTCAGAGGCTGCAGGGTGAGGCGGGGAGGGGGAGGCGACTGAGTGCATGCTACCATGTGCGTTTATCTGGATCAACGTCGTGACATGTCGACAATGATCTGACAGTCATAAAACGATGGCTGTCAGACAAATGATGAGTGAAGAAGGGTCGCGACATCATGAATGATCAAGCTTGTCGCGACATCGGGAAACATGGAAGAAATTTGATAAGTCGACGAAGAATCGCTATGAAGCATAATGACGGGCTTGGTGAGATGAAGGTGATGTAACTCAAGTTGTTGTAGCGGCGGAGGATTGAAGTGCGACGCCGATGTGACAATTCGAAACACACTGGGGCATGAATTTGATGTCGCGACAAGGGATTGATGGCGACAACGGGAACTTCATCAAGTGAAGGCTGGAGCCGTAAGCTAATGTCGACGAGAGATTGTTGTCAGCGTACGAAAAAGTGAGTGGGCTTGTAAGTTCCTTGGGCGATGTCACGACGGAATGACGTCAGCGACACAACTCCAACGAGTTGAAGCCTCGAGAGAACTAAGTCTCGATGTCCGCGGCGTGATCGGTCGCGACACTAGGAGCGACCCCGATTCGAAGGCTGCGACCATAAAGTGATGTCGCGACAAAGATTGATGTCGCGACATGGGAGCTATCAGATGAAGCTGCAAAGAAATGTTGTTGTCACGGCAGATTAAAGGTCGGGACATCATGAGCGTTCGATTAAAGCTACAGAAGACTTGAGTTGATGTCGCGACAAGACATCTATGTCGCGACATCAGGAGAATCCAATTGAAGCCTGCAAAGGCATAAAGTGATGTCGCGACAAGGTAGAGTGCGACATCAGGAAGAAATTTATCAGTTGAATGTGGTATGTAGTTGATGTCGCGACATCGAACAACCATTTGAAGCTTCGAAGGCGTGAGTTGATGCGACAAAGAGATTGAAGTTGCGACGTCATGACCGATTCGAGGCTGCGCCAGAGGGCTTAAATTTGATGTACGCGGCGTGGGATGCGATGTCGTGACATGGATGATGTCAGCGCGACATGGGATTTGAGTCTTGACCCGAGCGATGGCGCGGGCGATCCGCGGAAATCCTGACCAAATCGTTGAGATTTAGGAATGGCCCGAAACCACATAAATCTGCTGACTGCCGAGGCGGCAGCGGTGACGGAGCGAGAGTGCAGGGGGCGAAGAGCTCATTTTTCTTTATTTTCTTTTTTAGTTTTGTTTCTTTTCTTTTCTTTTCTTTTCTTCAATGTTGATAGTTAGAGATTAGATTAGATTTATCGTTTTTATTTTACGGATGCATTATTGTGTTTGTCGATTTTGGCGAGGAAGAAATTTGAATGAAATTCTATTCTTTTTCAAATTACTACACGGAATGTTTGAAGTTGGACAAATTTATAGATTCAACTCTTGAGTTTAGTGCGATTATTCTTATGATCGGAGGAATCTTTGTAGCGTGTAATTTAGTAATTGAGGAATCGACTTCCATTAAGTGAATCACATAGTCGGAAATTATCTTTCTGTGTTCGTTCAAGCGACTCTTGAATTTGATTTATGAACCCTTGGTGTTGGGTTTCTTGTTTTAGTCTGAATACAGAGGCCCTCCCCAGTGACCTGAGAGAAGCGATTTAAAGTTATGAACAATTGCTTGAAGGTATAATGCTGCTATTTGAGATCACAATGAGCTTTGCGAAGTTTACTTCGATAAATCTCTTCTCTTGAAATCAAGAAAAGGAATTGAATGAGTTATCAATTTAAACAAGCGAGAGAGTTCATAATTCGAATAGTGAGGCCAATCCGTGTAGTAGCGGAATCTAGTAAAGGAGAGGGTGATATTCTAATTTTGAGGAAGAGCATCACAGGAAGTTGTATATCCTTTTAGCCAGTAGATGGCAGGAGCTAAGGTTCTGATCCATAAAATGGGTATGAAGTATTGCAAAAGAAAAATACCAGTTAAGAAATCACTTTTAAAAGTAGTTATCTATAAATACTGTTTTGAAAGAATCGGGAAAAATTGATAACAGGAAATGTGGAGTGTGGAGAGATCTAGCTTTTCTTTGCTAAACGCCTTAGGCAGTTTTAAAACTTTGAAATATTCGAGAAGTTTGTCGGTGTAACTACGAGGAATTGGTACTTCACTATAGCGGTATACTTGATGTGTTCTCTGAAGATGATGTCAGTGTCCATTTGTTTCTTAACTATTCTTTATTCTTTATTCTTTATATTCCAGGTTTATTTGATTGCTCATTTACTTTACTCGTGTTAGTATAATTTCGGCTTCTTAAAACAGTTCCATCTCACTTTATGGTCGAATGTCACGAAACTTTACATTGATCGGGGTAGTTGAGTTTAAAAATTCTTGAGATCTCTATTAGGATCGATACATGCAGACTTATATCCATTTTGTACTTGTCGACTGTGCACTTACGATGCTCTTCGAGGCCAAAACCAAATTGAAAATGATTAACTCTAGGAGATTTTGGTCTCGAAACGCGGGTTTTATGAATTAGGTTTAGAGTTAGATAATAACCCTTTGGTAATTGTGCAAATAAATTTGTATATGTGTTTTGGTCAGAGGTCATCAATATACAAAATATCATATTCCATAAGAATGATATTGATTAACCTTGAAGATAAAAGAAATAATATCTACTTTTACTTCATGGCCTCTGGAAGACTCGTATTATTAAAACCAAATATTCAAAAGTTGATTCTGGTTAACCAAAAACTGATATATGGTTAATCGAAAAAATGATTAACCAAAGATTTGGTTAACCATGGTGATGATTAGGTTTTTTGTTTATATAAATAAAAAATAGAAAACCAACGATCGATTTATTTTTAGTGACACGATTAGGTTAATCGAATCATGCTCATCCTACCCCCTTCATGTTCATATCTACTTTATTAGAGCATCTCCAAAGGGTTCTGCATATATCTAATATTCTGTATTATAAAGAGTGTCCTGTTAAAACAAGAGTCCAACAGGTTCTTTACTTCTTAACTATAAATTACAGTGTTAGTTTGACTCTACGCTAGAGAGTCTAGTTTCTGTAATCTATAGTATTTAACTTAAATTAATCTTGACTCGACTTTTCTGTTTATTAATTGTTTCTCTTTCCTTTTAATTAAAAAAAAATGTTATTCCTTCCCACAACGATCATATCTTCATGATCTGTTTTCTTCTTTTGACTATATATTCATGTTTTATTTTCTTTTCTCTGCAACATGAATTTTCAAGATGATCGTGATACAAATTTATATATTGGTTCCATGGATAATCCTTAATTCTCAACCAAACTATCAAACTCTGATGATATATCTTATTTCTTGACTGCGAAGGAATTGAACATCACTATAGTAGAATCCAACTCTAAAAGATCTCGTGGCGACAATTTTACTGTAGAAGAGGATCTTCTCATCGTTTGACATGTTCAATCTACTAGTTTAAGATGCCATAAGGAAATGGCTGAAACACAAAACATGTTAAGGCACGATTGCGAGTATTTCCATAAACACAAAACTTTTGAATATGATGAGCCACAAGTTCTTCTGATGACAGATTGATTAACATTCAATTAGCTACAAATAAATTTTGTGGATGCTATGCTCAAATTGAATCAAGAAACCAAAGTGGCATCAATGACCAAGACAAGGTATTTATTATTTAATATTTTAGAAATCTATTGGTATTATTGCATACTTTTCTTAATACTTTTCCAAAGTGGCTCAAATTCAATTAGTTTGTATGTTTTTTCTTTAGATTGCTAATGCAAAGCTCTTATACCAAGAACTAAATAAATGAAAATTTCATTTTGAGCATTGTTGGAATATAATGAGACTTCAACCAAAATGGAAGGAAGATTCCCAAAACAAAAGCGATAAAAGAAAGACAAAAGTCCTACTCCTACGTTAGATGATCAAGTGAATTTTGAAGATGATAACATTATGAGTTATGACTTTGTGGACATAGAGAGACCACCTGGAAGGAAAAATTTGAAAAAAAGATAGAAAGAAATAAGAAAGAATGAATGGAAAATGACTCAGCGAAAGGGTTTATTATTATGTGAACCTTTTACAAGAAATGAGAGAGGAGAAAAGGCAATTCAATGAAAATAAATTACAATTATTTCAGAAGGCATATGTTTAAAAACAAGAGAGACTTGCTTTTGAGCAAGAAAAGTTACGATTAGGACAAATGAAGGAGGATGAAAGGATAATGGCTATAGATACAGCTGGGATGCCTCAAATGCTTGCAAATTTTTACATTCAACGTCAAGAAGAAATCATTGAAAGGAGATCTAAAAATTGAATGATATTTGGCAGCAGCTAAATTTGTGCATTGCAAATTTTCTAGATCATTAATATGATGTGCTTCTTTTTACTATAGCTAAATTTGTGCTCTACAACTTTTTGACTGATCATTTCTACGAACAATGCTTTTTGACTGATAATTACATAGACAACATCAAAACTATTTTCTAAGTACGTCCAAATATCATGTCTTAACTAAAACTCAATATTGCTTAACTAAAACTCAATATTTCTAAATGCATTCATATATAAGAGTAAGTGCAGCAAGCATTTAAGAACAACAAATATGAAAAACACATTCAATTTTAGATGTTTCTTAACTGAAACTTAATATTTCTTCACTGAAACTAAAAAATCAATCAAAAACCATAAAAAAAAAAAATTTAAACACAATATTTCTTTGTTGACTGATAATTACATAGACAACATCAAAACTATTTTCTAAGTACATCCAAATATCATGTCTTAACTAAAACTCAATATTGCTTAACTAAAACTCAATATTTCTAAATGCATCCATATAAAAGAGTAAGTGCAGCAAGCATTTAAGAACAACAAATATGAAAAACACATTCAATTTTAGATGTTTCTTAACTGAAACTTAATATTTCTTCACTCAAACTCAAAAATAAATCAAAAACCATAAAAAAAAAAATTTATACACAATATTTCTTCATTGAAACTCAAAAATCAATTAACAAGGTATATATATAAAACAGAACATAAACAGAAGAGTTGATAGTGAGGCAAAATGGATACCAAATAGCATATAAAAAAAATTCCTTGAATCTCAATCTTGACAAACAAAATTACAATAAGAAGGCAAATAATACTATTTGTACATAATAACAAAATCTCAATCTAAACAGTAGCTTTGAATCATTGGTATGTTACATATGACTTCCATATAATTTCCATATATGCTCGATTAGATCTTGTTGTAGTTGAGAATGAACATCTCTATCTCTAATGCGGCGATGACATTGAGCAAATTCCAAAAGTTCTACAATATCCTCATGTGAAATTGATATGTTTGGAATGACATCAAATGCCTCATAACTATTGATGAGGTTTGAAAAATAGTGCGAGGCCTCTTCAGCTGAGCGAGGAGGCGGGCCACATAGGCATGAGCCCACAGCTGTTGAGCTTTAAAGGAAAGCCCATATCCTGCAAATCAGATTGAATTTCGCCAATAAGGAAAGTAGAATAATCCCCTATAACTTATTATCCTGTGAATCTAACTAAATCTTTAATTAAATCTCATTAAGGAAAACAGGATAATTCTCAATAATATATTATCTTGCAAATCAAGCCTGATCTCACTAAAAAGGAAGGAGGATAATTCTCGATAAACTATTCCTTCAATATCTCTTTCTACAAATGGATAAAAGGCAATAAATAATAAAGATCAATGGAAAGAATCGCACTACCCTCAAATTGGGAGATAATATACACTACGCAAAGCCACAAGGCCACCCAGCGGTAGAAAGATACGCACTCTTAGACGCATACTCGCGCCACAACATTCGCCCTCGCGTCTCTCTTCTCTCGAGAAAAGCGGCTTAAGCGTCGGGGCTTGGCCGCGGGCGCCGCGCCATGACCCGCTTTCTCTTTGTTCTTGCGGAGGAGTGCGCCGTCCGAACTGTCGTCAGCGATGCGCGATCTGCCTCAATCAATGGGCGATCAGACACACGCATCGAAGCTGAAGCAACCACTGGTCGGCCGGCGGCCCCACACGCTCGGCCAGTTCGGTTAAAAAAGCATGTCGGTTGGCGCGATGCGTAGGAGCAGCGGTTCCTCCATAAACATAGCGATTTCTGATTCACGATGGTATCAGCTTCGAACCTGGCGGAGCGGCGCCAAATCCGCCCAGATCACGGGGATCTTCCATTTCACATTGCCCTCGAATTTCACGGCGCCGTGGAGCCGGCGCTCAATTCGACGAGCGATCTACTGCGCACGAACCATCTTGCCTCAAAGTCGAGACCATCTCGGGCTACATCGCCATTCGAAACGAGCGCGGCTAAGCGGCGAGCCAGTTGCTCACTTTGGCGAGCTCCTCTACTGCCTGACCCTGGCGCCTCGAAATCCGAACCATTTCGAGCTACACTCGCCATTAAACGAAACCGCCAAGGCAGCGCGCGGGAAGCTGATTAGCACTTTGGCGAGTTCCTCTACTCTGAGCCACGGCGCACCAAGAGAGTCGAACCGGCTTTCGAGCTACACTTCGCCATTCGGCTTGAAACGCTGCGGCGGCGCGAGGCCCGTTGCCACTTTGGCGGTTTCTCTACTGCACGGGCCCGCGGCGCACCGGTCGGACCGGCTCGGGCCTGCCTTTTCGGCCTCGGCGCGAGCCCCGCAGCGCTCGCCCCAGCGAGCTCACCTACCACCTGAGACCAGCGCCGCAGGGGAGTGGGCCATTTCGAGTACACATTGCCTCGGCTATCCCGCGGGGAGCGGGTAATTCATATCGTGAGCTCTCCCTCAGCGCTCAGATGGAGCGAGCTACTATTCCGGTGGCGATCCCTTGGCTGCACTCGGACGGGCGGAAACGCCCGCTGCTTACCATTCATATTGAGGCTCGTCCCTCAGCTCAGAATATCTTGAGCCCATACTATTCCACGGTGGCGAAGCCGCTCTTTGCGCTCCAGACCGAGCGGGCTCCTTCTTGCAATTCCGCCCATTGACAAGGCTCGTCCCTCCCGACTCGAGAATGACGAGCCGCTATTCACGATGGCGAGCCGCCCGCACTCCAGACAGAGCGGGCTCCCTTCTTACCATTCATATTAGCGAGGCTCGTCCCTCGGCTTCGAGAATAGCGAGCCCACTGCTGGCTGTCATGGCGTGCCATTGCACTCGATGGCGGGGCTCGCTTCTTGCAATTCATATTGACAGAGCTCCGCCACCAGCCAGGTGGGCGAGCCCTACGTCCACGATGGCGAGCCCGCCGCCAGAACAGAGCGGGCTCCGCTGCTACCGATTCATGGCGGGGCTTGTCCTCGAAGCTCCCGAGAATGGCGAGCCCACACTATTCACGGTGGCGAGCCCTTGGCTGCGCTCAGACCAGGCGAATCGCCATTTTAATTCACATTAGCCAGGGCTCATCTCTCGCTCCGGATCGGGCGAGCCCACTATTCACTGGTGGCGAGGCCCTTGGCGCACTCCGAACGGGCGAGGCTCCGTGTGCAATTCATATTGGCGAGGCTCGTCCCTCGGCTGGATGGGCGAGCCCCTGCAACCCATTGACAAGCCCTTCATTGGACTCCCAGCAGGCGGGCTCCCTTCCCTCTTATTTGACCAATGAGCTTTTCCCGACAGCTCTGCCCAGCGAAGCTCCCCATTATCTACACGGGATGAGCTCTTCTGGCGATCCCTACTGGCGAGCTCTTCCCAGCGGCTACGCGACTCCTGTTACATGGCGGGGAGAGCTCTGGCCAGTCTACGGCGAGCTCCTCCCAGCTGACTCATCGGCGAGCTCTGTGCTTTACATGGACGAGCTCTTTGCTGATCTACTGACGAGCTCCTCCCGGCAGTACTTGCGAGCTCTATTATTTACATGGGCGAGCTCTTAAAGCGATGCACTGGCGAGCTCCTCCAAGCGGCTCTACTTGGCAGAGCTCTGGCTATTTACGTAAACGAGCTCTTACAGCCCAGTCACTGTGAGCTCTTCCCAGCGGCTCTACTTGACGAGCTCCTATTTACATGAAGCGACTCTTATGATCTACACAGCGAGCTCCTCCCAGCGGCTGTCGACGAGCTCCTATTATTTACCGCAGCGACTCTTACGCTGATCTACTGGCAGGCTCCTCAGCGACTCTATCGGCGAGCTCCTATTATTTGCATGGATGACCTCTTACAACAGTCCTACGGCGGAGCTCCTCCCAAGCGGCTCTATCGGCCAGAGCTCCCCAGTGGCCCATGGGCGAGCTCTTACAACCCAGTCTACGGCTTGAGCTCCTCTAGCGACCGCCAGCGAGCTCCCATTTATGGGCGAGCTCTTTGCTTGATCTACACGTGAGCTCCTCCCGGCGGCTGCTATCCCAGCGAGCTCCTATTATTTGCATGGATGAGCTCTTACAGTTACGGCGACTCACCACGACTCTATCGAGCTCCTGTATTTATGGGCGAGCTGCTACAACTGATCTACTGACGAGCTCCTCCCGGCGGCTCACCAGCCCAGCTCATATTATTTACATAAACGAGCTCTTGTTGATCTACGGCGAGCTCCTCAGCTTGACTCTGCCAGCGAGCTCTATTTACATGGCGGCTCAACAGTCTACGGCAGGCTCCTCCCAGCGACTTTATCGTGAGCTCCTATTATTTATCGAGCTCTTCTGACGATCCTGACGAGCTCTCGTGACTTTGCTCGACTCCCTATTATTTATGGCGAGCTCTTACAGCGGTTTACTGAAGAGCTCATTCGCGGCTCTACGGCGAGCCTATTATTTATGGGCGAAGGCTCATGACGATGCTGGCGAGTTCTTCCCGAGCTCTACTGGCGAGCTCGTCGAACATCTGATAATGAGCCCTTCGCGCGCACGCCCGGACGAGGCGGGCTCCCTCACCACAAAATTCTGCCAGCGAAGCTCTTTCCTCAGCCATGGGCCAGGTTCCCTTTGTTCGACTGGCGAGCCCTTCGCGCCCCGCCCGGATGGGCGGCTCGCTTCTTATTTCATTGTGAACTCTTCCACGTCGGTCGACATGATGACTCCTTTCGCGTCGATGGGCGCCTTGGCGATCCCCGATAGCAGAGGCTCTTCCCGAGTTCGCGTGAGCTCTTCCGAGTCATAATACACATGGGCCGAGTATATTGTTCACTTTGTGAGTTCGAGTACTCGAGGCGAAGGTCACGCTACTTGGTCGGTCAACCGGCTCAATCGCCGCTCGGCTGGTGCCTCGGCCACATCCCCACACGACTCGGTCGCCACTTTCGGTTACAAACGCCCACTCGGCTCAATCGCCCTTTCGGCTACACCGCCGCGCGGCTACCGCCCTCGGCTGGTCGCCCTCGGCACTAACGCCACTCGGCTCGGTAGCACTCATTCAGCGCCACTTTCGGCTCAATCGCCCACTCATTTATATCGCCCAGCTCTGCCACGAAACTATACTCGGTTACAACACCACTTTCGGCTCAATCGCCCTTTCGGCTACAAACGCCCACTGTTCATCGCCCACTGTTCGTGCCTCTCGGCTACATGCGTAAGCGGCTCAATCTCAATCGGCTACACTTTAGCCACTTTCGGCTACATCGCCACTCGGCTCAATCGCCACTCGGCTCATTGGCCCCTCGGCTACATCGCCACTCGGCTCAATTTCCACTTTCGACATGTTAGCCACTTTCGGCTCAATCGCGCTGAGCTCTCGCGCCTTCGGCTCCAATCGCCACTATTACATATGTCCAGTTCCAATCGCCACTCGGCTCAATCGCCGCTCATTTCAATCGCCACTAAACTGATAGCCACTTTCGGCTCTGGCGCCGCTTTCGGCTCGTCGCCACTCGAGGCTGCATCACGCTCCGGCTCCTGACGCCACTCGGCTCAATCGCCGCTGCGGCTTTCAATCGCCACTCGACTACCGCGCCGCTAAAACCAGTAGCCACTGACTACAACGCCACTCTCGGCTCAGCTGCGCGAAACTCAATGCCGCTGGCGCCGATGCGCTCGGCTCAATGTGCGCTTCGGTTACCGCAGCCCTCGGCTCAATCATACTTTCGGCTCGATGGCCGCCGACCGATGGCCACTCGGCTCGTCGCCACTCGGCTCAATGGCCCCTCGGCTACATAGCCGCTGGCTCAATCTCAACCGACGCCATTAGCCACTGGCTCAATCGCCCGCTCATTTCTGGCCTTAAAGCTCGGCTCGATCGCCACTCGGTACATCATGCGGAGCTCAATGATCGTACTCGGCTCTGGCCTTCGCTCGGCTGGTAGTAGCTCTGTCAGTGCCCTCGGCTACATCATGCAAGCTCGAATCGCCACACGGCTCAATCATGCATTCCATTTCTGTTCCATCACTGAACGTCTAAATCAGAGCTCATTAGCCATGACATTCGCTTGCCGACTCTGACGCCCTTTCAATTTCTGTCGCCCTCAGAAGCCATTATCCCTTTCGACTCACGTAATGGCTTCCGGTTCGATCATGCATTTCGGGTACCCGATCGTAAATTTCGACTCTGACGCCACTTTCGGCTACGCCAGCCCTTTCGACACGATCACCACTCATTTCTAGCTCCACTCGGCTCAATCAGCTAGCTCGGCTGTCGCCCTTTCGGCTACCTTTTCGGCTTTCAATCGCCACTCGGCTCTGGCGCCCTCAGCCCGATCGCCGCTTCGGCTCAATCGCCGCTCGACTACGCCCTTTCGGCTCAATCGCCACTCGGCTCAATGGCCCCTCGGCTCAATGACCCCTCGGCTCAATGGCCCCTCGGCTACATCGCCACTCGGCTCAATCTCCACTCGGCTCAATCGCCACTCAGCTCAATCGCCGCTGGCGCACACAACGCCCTCGGCTGTCGCCCTTTCATTACATCGCGCCACTCAGCTCAGCGCCACTTTATCAATCGCCGCTCGGCTGCCATGCATTCGGCTCAATCGCCACTCGGCTCTGCGCGCCGCTCGGCTCGTCGCCCGCTCGACTCAATTGCCCTGTTCATCGCCGCTGATTTCGATCGTCGACGACAATCGCCCTTTCGGCTGATAGTATTTCGGTAGTACACCACTCGGCTCAATCGCGCCACTCGACCACGCGCCACTCGGCTCAATCGCCACTCGGCTCAATCGCCACTGACTGCGCCTGGCTCAATGCCACTCATTTCAATCATACCGTCGGTGCCCCTCGGCTGCAGCCACTCGGCTATCGCCACTCGACTCGGTCGCGCTCATTTCTAGCCACTCGACTCTGGCAGCCACTCGGCTCAATGGCCACTGGCATTTGGCGCCACTCGAAACCAGTAGCACTTTCGACTACATCAGCGGCTACGCTGTCGCCGCTCCGGTTACAACACAGCTCGGCCGATCGCCACTTTCGGCTACAACGCCCTCGGCTCAATCGCCTGACTCTGGCAATACTCGGCTCGATTCGCGCTTCGGCTCAATACTGGCGCTCAGCTCAATCGCCCTCGGCTCAATAGCCCTCGACTCAATCGCCGCTTACTCAATGGCCCCTCGGCTATCGCGACTTCGGCAATCTCCACTAAACCAGTCGCGCACCGGCTCGTCGCTAAGCTCGGCTGGCGCCACTCGGCCGTACGCCACTTCGGCTACATCGCCGCTCGGCTCGATCGCCACTCGTACAGCGCTCGACTCGATCGCCACTTCGGCTACGCCGCCACTAGGCTCAATCGCCACTAAACACAGCCCTTTCGGCTCAATGTCGCCACTCGGCTCAGGTACTCGGCTACATCGCCACCTAGCTCAATGTGTACTTGCTCAGCTTCAGTAGCCACTCGGCTGCATCGCCTTCGGCCTACAACACCACTCGCTCAATGCTTTGTTTATCGCCCTCGGCTCAATCGCCCGTAACACAGCGCCCGCTCGGCTCAATCGCCACTCGGCTACATCGCCACTAGGCTCAATATGCTAGGCTGCGCTACTCGGCTCAATCCACTCGGCTCAGTGCCACTCGGCTCGTCGTACTCACGGGCTGGTAGCCACTCGGCTCAATCCTTTCGGCTCAGCGCCACTCGGCTCGATCGCCACTCGGCTCAATCGCCACTCGGCTATGCACTGGAAACCAGTTGCCACTTTCGGCTACAATGGCACTGAGCAATCGCCACTTTCGGCTCAATTGCCCCTCATTTACATGGCCACCTGGCTCGATCGCCACTCGACAGTGGCCCGAAGCAGGCCTGACACCCTTTCATTTCGATCGCCACTCGGCTCAATCGCCGCTCGACTCTGGCCCCTTTTTCGGCTCAATCGCCACTCGGCTACATAGCCACTAGGCTCAATCGCCACTCGGCTCAATCGCCACTCGGCTACATCGCCACTCGGCTCAATTACCCCTTGTACGCCATCCACTAGTTCAATCGCCACTTTCATTTCTCGCGCCTCATTTCAATCGCCCTGCGACAGACGCCGCCTCAAATAAGCCACTGATAAGTAGCCGCCATTTATCATCGCTAGGCTCAATCGCCGCGAAAAACCGGAAATCGCCACTAAGGCTGCGCAAGGCTCAGTAGCCACTCGACTCAATTGCCCCTCGGCTACATATACTAGCTTTTCAGTCGCACTCAGGCTCGATCGCCACTCCGAACTGTGCCCATTAAACTCTAACCTCAAATATTAGCCATTCGGTTGCTGTACTCGGCTCAATCGCCACTGACTACAACGCCACTGTTGGCTCAATCGCCCTTTCGGCTACATCGCCACTAGGCTCAATGCCGCCACTTTCATTTATAATGCCACTCATTTCAATCGCCATAGGCTCAGGTGCCTGTTATTTCTGTTCATACTATTGTTGACATAGTTTTACGGCGCATTAAAGGCTGATGCGAACATCGCCAGCCCTTTCGGCTACCAGCGCCGCCGACAATCGCCACTTTAGACGCTGCACTAGGCTGCCGCGCCGAAACAATCGCCACTCATTTCTGCCACTCAATAATGCCCGCCATTTACATCTGCCTTCGGCTACAAGCGCCACGCAAACAAATGCCGCTGACTCAATTTGCCCCGCCGAATTTCTGTGTAGCCTGTGATCGTACCATTTCTGACGCCACTCGGCTCAATCGCCACTCGGCTCAATCGCAACTCGGCTCAATCGCCATTCGGCTCAATTGCCCCTACATTTACGCTCATACCTAAGCTGATCGCCGTCGCTCTGGCGTAGCTCGGCTCATGTCGTATTCGGCTACAACGCCCTGAAACAATTGTACCGACACATCGCCACTTTCGAAATATTAGCCACTCGGCTACAAAGCGCCACCTAGCTCAATGCGGCCACTTTCGGCTACAGCCACTCGGCTCAATGCCATACCACCAAACCATTAGCCATTTAATTGCATAACACTCGACTGAGTCGTGCTCGATCTAAATGGCCGCTGGTGACTCGTGCGACTAAGGCCGTTACCACTGGCTCCGATCAGCCTCATTACAGCGCCGCAAACAAGTAGTACCATTTGACTGCTTCGCCACTGACTGTGTACTTCAAGACTCGTGCCACTGGCTCAAAATAAGCCCTTTCAAAGTACGCATGCCCGAAACCATTGCCACTCGAAATTTGGCGCCTGCGACGCGATTGTAACAAGAACCATTAGCGCTCATTGCACGCGTACTCATCATTGCTATCAAACGCCTGCTGCGCTCGACTCGATGCTGGCCCGGCTACGCGCATGCCGGCTCGTCGCCGCCGGCTGCGCCGCCGGCTCGTGGCGCTCGTCTAACGAGCTCAACACCATCATCAACATAGATGACTCCTTCTCAGTCGTTCTCATGCGAGCTCTTCCTATCCTTTCAACCTTGGGCGAGCTCCGCCTCAGTATTCATTCCTCTGAGCTCTTCCTATCACTCAACATGGCTCTTGTTCATCATGAGCGAGCTCTACTCAAATTTGTTCACTATGAGCCACTTCCTTCCCAGGTTTACTTGAGCAGGCTCTACTCGATTGTTTACTCAGACGAGCTCTTCCCATGGATTAACCCCAGACTGAGCTCTACTCAATCGTTCTCTCCTGATGCTGACTCTTCCTAAGCCAGGCTCATTCCCCTCGATTCTCATGGGCCAAACTCTGCTTGCGAGCCATTCATTAACCGAAATCCCTACCACATTCCTATCTGGCCATGCGGCGAAAATCGGACCGACCAAAGCAAGTCGGCGACGGAGACCCAACAGGATAACTTGGGCCAGGTTCATCTACTCCAACACAGGCCATGCGGCCCTAAGGAATCCAGTTTCCAACCCCGAACCTTTCGGTAGATGGGGTCGACAACTTCCGCGCTGGCGGGCCACCGACCAAAGTCCGTATTTAGGAATCGATTCACGGCTGCGAACAAGCTAGCCACGAAGCCACTAAGGCTTCGGTTGTGAGCTTAATTTCAGCTGGAGCGCTCAGTTACCAGGCCGTTGCGTTGAAACGAGGAGTATGAGCGGCGGTGGAGGATATTACGGAAGAAATGAGCGCGAGAACCGAAGGTCCATCATTATCCTGGACATAAAATGACAATAAAGCCCTATTAATCCATTGGTGATGCATTAAATCACACGAATCTGGCGATCTCGCCCGCCGCCCGCACGCCTGCGTGCATGAAATTGAGGTGTGATGGAGGTTCAGGCCAGGCGCAGCGAGCTACTCACTAGGCCCAAGGCGGTACTATAAAACACCCAGGCCTATATTCTTTGAGAAGAAAGCCGTATCACACAAAAATGGATTGAATTTATTGTGAGGGAAAGTAAGACCATTTTCACCAAGCATTATCTGTGAATCTAAACTTCAAATCTTTAATTAAATCTCATTAAGGAAAGCAGGATAAATTATAATAATATATTATCATCAATCCCTGGCACAGTCATCTTTAAAGAAAGGAGGATGATTCTCGATAAACTATTCCTTCGTATCTATAACAAAATCAAGTAAGAAATGATAAATATCACGTCCAGAGTAGGAAGAATCCTTACTACCCTCAAATTGGGAATAATATACTCATAAGTACAGGAGCCCTTGGCGTGCAGAGTACGCACTCTGAAGCGCATATATACAGCCCAACACATTAAGCCCTCTAAGAATTCTCTCTTTTTCTCTGAGAGTGACCTTGGCATGGGAGGCTTGACCCGCGGGCGTATGCCGCGGGCCCTTTCCTCTTGCTGCATTCGCGCAGAGGAGTGCCAGTCAGACTGTGGTCAGCCCGATTACGCGATCTTGCCTCGATCGATCGATCCGCAGACACCATCCCGGCCCTGATATGCAGATTCCGACCGGTAGGCCCCATGACTAAGTAGTTCCGGTTGGCGCGTCGTATTATAATCAAATTTTAGATGTATTTAATCTTTAACAATCATATTATTGTAATATGATGCAAGCTTTCATAATATCTTTCAGTTTCGTTGCCAAAAAACATGTTGATTACGAACAATTTACCGTCGTGCTTCTGACCTCCAAATGCTCGTTCCGTATTCTTTTCTTTAGCGACTCTTGAGCTACATCAAATTGTTTGTGCTTATTACTGTGGATATAGAATTGTTTTAACAAAAGTGGATCACGGAGGATATATACCATCAGCAAGGTAGTATCCCATTGCATAATCATGACAATTTATTGAATAGTTGGTACAGGTGGGCCTAGTCAACCGGCAATTTCTATAAATAGAGTGTCTCTAAAACATTTATCGTCATTGATCTTTGATCAAAAGAATATTGCCCATATCAAAGATCATATGAAGCTATAGCTACTTTCTAATGAAAGCTGCTTTGGCCAACATACATGCATTTCCAAACAACTTGACAATTTTCCATTTAAGTATAGTTAATACTTCCTGTATTAAGAGCCCCAACACTTCTTTTAACAATGCAGTCTCCAGTTGGTTTGGAATATCATCACCTTCTCTGAAAAAATTGAAACTATTGCCTTCCAACAAATTTTTTGCCAACACCAAGTGTAGTGCTGTGATAATCCTTACATACTCATCGACATGTCTGCTCGTAACTCCATATAGAAAGCATCCTTGAAATAAGGTAGTGATGATCTTTTGGAGAGAAAACCAAACACCCAAAAAACAACGGCGTCCACTTTTGAACAAAATATGAGTCATGAGTTTCTACAGTTGGAATAAGAAGAAAAGATCTGACTCAGAGCATTAAAACATATTCCCCATAAATAATTTTTGGAAGTGTGAGTTTTCTGAAATATTCATGAAAAACTTGTGATGCCCATGAACCCTATCAAAGTCTGCCTGCTTGGGCATGAGCCATAGGCAGACCACGTGTGAGTGTTCTCCTTCTTTTATTAAGTATCTATAAAGCGGATATTAAGTGTCCAATTTGTCATTACGGTCTGTCTTGAGAATGACCAATGAATTCAATGAAGTGAGAAAGCATAATGGCGCAGTACCTTGAGGAAAGAGGGGTAATTATTTGGAAGATGATTTTTGTTTGGATTTACACATCGGAATGAAATAACAAAAAAGAAAGAGAAAAGTCTATAATAAAAAAGGGATTGTTTTTTATTCCGGTCATTGTGTGGCATTGAAAGAAAATTAGTTTTGTGGGTTGAATGACATTTTTTTGTGAAAAGTTAAAGAAGGGTATGTCCAGCTTGATGGCAAAGTAGACTGAACGATTTGAAAGCGTGACTAATAAAAATACTGATTTGATTTATAAGGAAAGAAGAGGAAAAGTAATGAAATATAGAAAGACGGAAATATAGTAAAAAAAAAAGAGGAAATACGGTCTAAAACAGAGAAAGAAAAGGAGGGAAAAAATTATCAATTAATATTTTGACAGCGAGCTAGCAAAATAAAAGATTAATTTTGAGTACAATGCTGTTTGAAGATAGAAATCTTCATTCTTTATATTTAAGGTAGTGATACTCTTTATTTATACAAATGATTCTCTTTAAAATAAAGAGCACCATTGGGTTGCTCTTATATCGGCGTTTTATTTTTAATTTTCCCGTAGTTGGGCCTTTTCTTTCTGGGCCCACCTACAAAACGGGCGGCGGCCTGCGGACCGGAGGCTGTCGTTCAACGGCCCGCCGTTTCGTTTGCCATCAATAAGAATGGCGGGACGGAAGCTCAGCATGAAAGGCTCTTACGACTTCTCATTGTATTCCAACGGTCGATTTCTTTTTTGTTTTTTCTCTCTTTTTTCTTCATATTAAAAAAAAAATAGTTGCCCATCCCTTTTCTATTTTTATAAAAAAAAAATGAAAAGAATTGTCTTTCAAATTTGTCATCATGTTCCTTGTTTGTGGGAAAGCTTATAAAATTCATTATTGTCATGACTCTCTGTCAAATCTTGAGGCATTGTAACGACCGTATCCCACCGGCATTAATTACATAACGGTTCTTTAACATGGAGACTTACCACTATACTATATTAGACTTATGGAATCAGGCTAAAGGTTGTTTTGAGTCTAGAAACTACTTAAGTGATGAATCATTGGGAGTTATAAGACGTCAGGACATCAAGAAAATAAGGATCTAGGTTTTGATCATAAATGGACTGGGACCTGCCATCGTACTCTGCTCAAGGAAATATTTAAGTATAGGCTCAGGTTGGAAGGAACTATTTTATTTTAAAGAAAAGCTTTTGAGTGCTGCATATCACGTACATAAGCAGGAGCCAAGTCCACAGCACATGGAAGCTACTGTGGCTCAGCTCAGGCTCATTTCGTAAGGATGTTGAGATGGAGATTCATTATTTTTTTTTTTGCACGCCCTCATGGATCTTGTCTTGTAGAGTGAGATGTTTACTGATTAACATCTTGGCTGATCAAAAGATATTGGCACACCAAGCAATCGCCTGTTAATTTGCCAAACTCAGATAAATCAGCTGTGCATCAACTTTGTGGGCTGAAATAATTAGGCAGGGCTGAGGTTATAACTCAGTAAAATGAGATTAAACTGTTAAATAATGGCTTTAGCTAAATAAAATGTAAATATCTTAGCTTTGAAGCCACAGCTCAATGAAACTTGGAGCTCCAGCAGGAGCCAGGCCCCATTTACGCTTTCGGGCTTTTATTCTACAGAGCACCCTAGGATTAAGCTCGGGAGCTAGTGATGATTGGACAAGAGCAAGTTTGAAACCTTCAAGACACCGCGTCAACCCGGCTTACTTTAGAACAATCATCAGGCTGCACAAAGGAAGCAGCTGGGAGCCTGAGTGCCGACTCAGAAGGAATTTAGGGAGAAAGGAAAATAATGTTTAGTTTTTCCACCGTCACAGTATGAGGACAAATAAACCTCTTGGGAGGTTTTCTGTTATAGAAGCAGAGGGGTGCATGAAAGGAGTGCAGTAGTTTGGTGAGCCGGCTCCGGCTGTTGCGGATCAACAAAACGCAAACAGCCGCAACTAAGCTCTGCTCCTGACCTTCACTCCTCCTTTGACCCAACAATCCCCATGATGAAGGCTCTGAGGTTTTGAAAGCTTACTGTAAAAGCATGTGATTCTGACTTAAGGAGTAACTGACATCCAGAGATAGTAGTTTTCCACTTTAGACTTTCAAATGACGACATATCTGTTTCCGCATCAATCAGACAGAGATAAGATCTTTGACAGCAAGAGCGACCAGATATACTCATTAAAATTCAACCATGGAGTCTTACCGACTTAACTCTTATCAAAGCTTGTTCTTTGTGTTGGCGTATTTAGTTTTAGCCATGAACTAGCTGTTCTCATGGGTTGAGGCCCGAAGCCTGTATTCTTGAGGCGGCTGTGCATCACTTGGGTGGTTTCTATTGGCGATGCTGTTAACAATACCGTGATCAAATCTTATATCAAGCTTGGGAAATCATTAAAGCTGCTCCATTTTGGATTATATGCATTATTTATTCTATTTGTTGTTGTCTCATCATGAGAATGGATTTAAGCCAGGGTGACGGCTCATTGGACCATCGAACACAACTTTGTTTTCTCTTTGAACCTAGATCTTGGGATCTCAGTCTACTAGGTAGAGGTTTACCGCCACATTAGTTTCTCACAGGCCCACGATCCATTCCTGACATTGAGTTTTCGCCGCTCTCTCTAGATAGGCCTTTTGTTAATGGATCAAACCGTTGTCTTTTGATCTTCTTTGTTTCAATTGGTCTTTCACTAGAACTAATTGTCTAACAGTCTTCATATACCCCATGTATGTGACGGGATTTTCCATTATACATAACGCTGGCCGCTACGATATTTGCTTGGCCTATGCGATATGTACTGTGGAGTTGCGGTTTAGGCGGAAACGGAATATCTTTACAAAAATTCCGAAGCCATTGACTTTTTCACGGCTTTATCCAAAGCTATGAATTCGACTTCCATTGTAGACGGGCGTCTGAGTTTGCTTAGAAGATTTTCCGAGAGACATTGCTCCCCCGCAACCGTAAACACACTTATCCACTAGTGGATTTGCTTTGGTTGAACCGGTGATCGATTTGCAAAAATACCATAACAACTAAACAACGCTGCTTCGGATAATTTTTTGTAATGCAAACCATTTTGGGTATGTTTTAAATATAAAAACAAAAATTATATTCTTATCCAATCACGTTTTATTTGGATTACTCTGTATCTACTAGTTTGCCATTGCAGCGATATGTTAAAGTACAATTCATGATGTACATTAGACATCTTAAAAAACTTATGTCGCGAGACTCACTTTCACCTTTGTTCTTTTGAGAGCAAGGTTTAAGTCTATTAGGCGTTTTCACTTCTTTGAAATTCCAAATACTTGAATTGTCAAGTACTTTGTCAATATAAATTGGGCGATGTATTTAGACCTAAGATTACGTAGATTTTATACCTAGAATAAAATCGCAACTCCTAAGTCTTTCATATCAAATGAATTGGATAGCATTCGTTTTGTGGCATTTTATGTCAATAATATTTTTGCTTAATGCCCAACATGTCATCACGTATAGACAAACAATGACCTCATGATTAGGAATTATTTTTTATATATACACATTTGCGCACTCATTAAATGCGGTCCCATTTGATAACTGTATGCTTTGTCAAATTTTGCATGCCATTGTTTAGGTGCTTGTTTAGAAGTCCATACAAAAAGACTTAATAAGTCGACCAGGACTTTATTTTCTTGTCGGGAGACAGTAAAATACTAAAGTTTGTTCATATGTTCTTACTCCAGTTCTCCATTTAAAAGACTGTTTTCCACATCATTTGATTGGTTTGAAGATGCCTGTGACCAAAGCAATTAACTGTCGAATAGATGTAATTCTTGTGTGGAGTGAGTGCTCTTAATCAAGTGAAGTCAGAATATTCTTTTTTATTAAACCCTTTGACGACTAGTCTTGCCTTATACTTGTCCCGATAGTACCATCATCTTTCAATTTTCTTTTAAAAATCCATTTATATCCTAATGGCTTGTTCGCGGAAGATCAGCCCAATTCCGCAGTATGGTTATTCAATATGGTTTCGGCCACTATTATATTTGCTTTACTTTCCAATATTGAGCTTGAGAAGGAAGATTTCTTCAGTGGCTGCCAAAGTGGGGCTCGTTTCTACAATCTGAAAATACGGACCAAAGATTTAGGTACCCTTTGGCGTTTTTACTACGTGGTTCCTCAATATTAGTACATTTTCCGCACTTCGAGGCCGTCGAACTTCACCTATGGTTTGCCTTCATTCTTCTTATACTGAAAATGTCTTCAAAGAATTCAAAGATTTGTCTCCATCTCTATTATTGTATTAGAATGAATATCGGGAATTTCTGATTTATAAACCAGAAAACGATATGCTTTACTATTGTTAGTATATCCAATAAAAAATACAATCTATTGTTTTCTTACATATATTTTAACCTCGTTTCGTTTAGGAACTTGTACTTTTGCTAGACACCCCACACTTTGAAGTAATTCAAGTTTGGTTTTCTACCTTTCCATTTTTCATATGGAATGATTTGTGTCTTACCGTAGGTACTCTATTTGGAAAATTTGTGTAGTCGTAAGGACAGCTCCCCACAAGCTCGAGTAAATCGTAACTTAGTAGCAACGCATTCATCATTTCTTTCAATGTTCGATTCTTCCTTTCAACTCCATTCTCGTCAGGGTATAATGAATGGCCATTTGGATGAATAATTCCATTTTCTGTATTATTGTTTTGAAATGGAAATTCATATTCACCACTTCTATCACTTCGATCATTTTAATCTTTTATTGTTGATTTTCAACTTCAATTTTATATTGTTGAATGCATCAATTGCCTCATCTTTGCTATTAAGTAAATATACATAACAATATCTAGTGCAATCGTAAATAAAGTTATGAAATACTTTTTCCCACCGTGAGATGGTATTGACTTCATATCGCAAATGTCCGTATGAATCAAGTCCAAAGGTTCAGAATTCCTTTCAACTGAATTATAGGGATGTTTTGCAAATTTTGATTCAACACATACTTGACATTTGGATTTATTACATTCAAACTTTGGCAATATTTCCATGTTTATAATTTTCTGTAAAGATTTGTAATTAACATGTCCCAAACGTGCATGCTATAAATTATCCGACCAAAAATGCTGTAAGAATCATTATTCTTATTATTGATCGTCATTACATTGAGCTTGAAAAGGCCATCACTAAGATAACCCTTCAACATACATATCATTTTACTTATTACAACTTTATCGTAAAACAAATACAACCTTAACCAAGCCGACTGTATGATGTCGAGACCAAATTCTTACGGATTTCAGCACATGGAGTGACATTCTTTAGGTGTCGAGTTTTGCCCGATGTCATTTCGTGGAGAATATTTCCAGCCTTCTATCTCGAAGTTGAAGAATTTCCCATATGCAACTCTTCCTCAGTCCCGCCAAAGCATAGGAAGAAAACATCTTTCGATAAAGACAAACACGGCGGTAGCACAGAAATAATCCACCATTCCTTTGGGTTTCCTACTGTTGCACCTAAAGAAAAGCACACAAATCTTCAATATCCATCATCTCCGCTTCGACAATATCGCTTGACCTTATTCTTATTTTTATTTTTAGGCGCATCTAAGATTCGAGGACCTATGTTCGATTTCTACCACAATTATAGCAACTTCCTTTGAACTTTTTTATTACATATTGTGGTTCTTGGACCATAGTTCTTCTTTCTTTCTTGCATCAGAGCGATTCAACTATATTTGCCCTCGATATGGACATCGCTTAAGGCTTCTTTTTTCAAAGATGTCCGTTGCCTTCTTCAATTTTTAATCTGACAATCGTGTCTTCAAGCCGCCATCTCCTTACGCTTGTGTTTCACTTAATTTTAAAAGTCCTTCCATGGGAGGAATCTTTCTATAAATGCACACTTGAAACGCTTTACACAATCATTCATTCTAAGACGCAATTATTACTCAAGCTCTCGGATTCAAGGCCACAATGTACTTTGGTATCAACTATTTATAATCAAGAAATTGCTGCTACAAATTTCTTTTTAAACTAAATGGTTTTCAGCCTTATATTTTTTCAAGTGCTTCCTATATTCTTGGAAGTATTATTGCTGTAGACATTATATAGAATATCATCTAACCCGGCCAAAATATAATTCCCGCAGCTGAAGTCGGAATGTTTTCAAATTTCAATCACAAGAAATCTATCTTTTCTAGCACTTGTTCATTCGGGTTCGAAACCTCTTCTTTAATGAACTTCTTTGCACTTAGAGTCAACGTTAGATGTTAACATCTTTGCTGTATCTTTGAAGTCTACAATTAAAACTTACAAGTCTCCGTCGGCAGCAGTGTGCGTGTGCAACTTGGTTTGGAACAACAATGTTCATTTCAGATCCCATTTCTGAAAATTAAACCAATACTTTATTAGTAAAAAATTACTAGTATCAACTTGGAGTAGAAAATCACAAAGATTTTAATCTCCTTACGAAATTTACTGAGTAAAAAACCACAAAGGTTTTAATCTCAATAGGAGAAACCAAGATTTTAGTCTCCTAAATTTTGAATAGAAAACCACGAAGGTTTTAATCTCTAGAGGGAGTAAAATCTAAAGATTTTAGTCTCCAACAAAATAATAATAATAGAACCGAAATTAAATAAATGAATAAATAAATCCAAGTAGAAAACCACAAAGGTTTTAGTCTTGGAAACGATTTAAAATAAAGAAACAAATAATAATTCAAAGTAGAAAACCACAAAGGTTTTAGTCTTGGAAGAAATTAAAATAAGTAGACTTAAATAATACAATAAATTCATAAATAAAATTCCTTAAGATTGTTATTTCGTAATACTTAGTATTAATTTATAGTACTAAATAATATTATAACTTATATTAATTGAAAGCAATTAAAATGAATAAAGTTATAACAAAAAAATTAAATAAAAGTTAAAGCAATTAAAAATAATAAAGCTTTAACAAATAAAATAAATATCATAAGCAAATGCAATAAATAAACCGAGCTAACAGACCATCATAAATTTTTAATGAATTTTATTCCCCTGCATCTAAGGTTAATGTAATAATTCCTCTCAGATAGAACTGTTTAGAACTCCATCGATGTAGCGGTACTTCAAACGCCAGAATGTCGAACGAAAGAGCTGAGTGAATCACACGCACTGTTAATTTGAGAGGAGAAAGGAAATGCAATGTTTGATTTTTTCAAATGCACAAAAATGTGAGTTAAGTAAATGGGGTGTCTGAATTCATAGGAAACTGCCGCAACTCGTTTCAAGAATTATTCTAGCAGCTGACTAACGCCGGATAACAAACCCCATTTCCATTCACCAATAAATATATATATTATATATATATAATTCCTAACAAAAGTACCCGATTTAACACAAATTAAGAGTTAAGATATTTGATTAAATAAAAATAAAGTTGAAACACTAAAATAGAAAAATTGGAAAATTAATACACCATTTATGCAATTAATTATTGAAAAATTAGTAAACGAACATTGATATATTTTTTCCTTCAAAAAAACATTTATATACTTTATAATTGCTGATTTTATTGGATATATTATTTATTAATAATTAGAATGAGGCTCAGGTTTTTTATTTCCTCTTCTCGAAATTGGAAAAGTATTTACTAACTTTGAGAATTCAAATATGATAATAAACATATTTCTTCTCTTTTTTGGTAGAATATAAGTTTATATAGCTTCTTAAGAATGAATTTTTTTTTTTGAAAAGAGGAATGAAAAGTTATTCAAATCTTTTAAAAAAAAAATAATTGAATATTTATAGATTATTTTTTGAGGTTAATATTAAGCATATATATATTTTTTTAGTTTTATCATTCACTAACAAAAAACTCTCATAATTAATCAAAAGAATATTATGTCTCTCCATCGTGAGAGTGCTTGTTAGGTCTCTCCGCCGTGAGAGTGTAGAAGGCTATTGCGTTCCTACTTTGATCTACCAACAACCTACGCTAGTCACCCCCATGGAAGTCAGCATGGAGAAGCTTTCTATTTCGATCATGGTTCAAAAGCCGCAGGTGATCTGGCCACCGACTGCACTGGCTTTGAGACTTAATCATTACCTGTGACAATGATATCGCCGACAAGAAATAAGACATTAAAATATTTAAAATTATTAAAATATTATATAAATTATTAGAAAAATAGAAGATAATTATGAAGCTAAAAATTTAATAAAAAGCAAAATTTTTTATATTTAACATTTAAATATTAATGAAGCATTTAGTGAAAAATATGTATGCTAATGTTAATAAAAGAAATTATTTTATATAAAACATAACAACTTTTTTAAACAAATGTCACCAAATACATCAATCATCACCCATGTCAATGATGAGGGGCTCAAATCATCATCATCATTAGTTCTATACGACGAGCATACAAATTAGACGATAATTTGCATAGTGAGAATGTGGCTGAAAGAATCTGTTCATCACTTGAATGTGTCAATGAGATGATCGTCATTGATCCATAATTAGGTAATATGTCCGAGGTCGCCGCTCAACACCATGTTGATAATATCCAAAACCTCGATAAACAACGCCATCGCATTTAAGATTGGCTCAAGCATCCATAGGAACCACTGTACCTTGTTCCAATAGTTGAATATTAACAAAATCATACCCATTGAGCACTGGTTAATTTATCACCACTTGCAGATAGATCTATCTCCCAAATTCTAATGAGAGACTGACCGCAGGGCAAGGATCGAAGTGCTCATCAATTTGGCGCACCATCTATAATCATGCCCACCGAATAATCATCATCACTAGGAAAATGTTGTCGCCTTTATAGGTGCTTTCGCTGCTGTTCCCATATGCCCGGCTCTTATATCCATGATTCGTGATTCTGTGTGGCATAATAATTTTCATTTCCTCATCATCGACATGCCATGATCAACTGATCAGATAACCACTATCAACAACACCTCGCTTGCTCCAATGCCACCACCTACTCCATTGTCCCCATTGGTGTCTTCATTATCTTCATTGTTACCAACAAATGTTAAGTACCCTCTATTGCCCCATTGCTCATCATCACTACTACAAGATTCAAACAATTATTCGAGGAGCCTTATCTACAAGAAGCAAACCAATGTCCGTTCATATAATATTACTCATGCCTACTTTACTCATATTGTGCCACCATCATCGCAAGACGGCTACTCTAGAGGGAAGATCCTTGATCCAAATTAATCCAAATTATCATAATAAAATAGGTTCTTCTCCTTCTCGTATCCACTCATCTAATATATTATCATCATTAAAAATATGATTCAAATAACTGATTTAAGAATTTTCTTATCGTCGTTTGCATCAAATTCTAACTCAAGTCACACATTGTAATGGATACAAACTAATTTATATAATTTTTCATCGCTAAAACGATCAAGAACTTTGTGTTAATCAACACCATGTGCTCCACTTTCACAAACTTAATTAAGAAACATGTTTCAATTTAAAACTTAATAACAATCTTTGAAGATGTGGACCTTCATCACCATAATTGTTCCAATTCATTCAGCCTATTATTAAAAAAAAAAAAACATATTAGGCAAACATATTTAATAGAAAATGATGACAATTTGTATTTAAAATATATATATATATATATATATATATATATATATACATATGAGTACCTAGAAGAGAGTGATATATTGTTTTTATAGGTTAGTGCACTTCCAAATTCCTCCTTGGCCTTCAACAACACTCACCTCACATTGTAATGTTCTTTACTTTATTAATGCACACATTATAAATACAAATATATTATAAACATAACACAAGTTATCATATACTCGCTCATAGTTTTTGCCTCGTCTATCCAAATCCGCCCAATATCTTGATAACCTCCTTTAGTCAAATTTTAACTTCCCATGGTGGAGACCGCTTTGAATATTGAAACATTGAATTGAATAAAGATGTCGATGTATAAAAAAATTATTACTTATAATACTGTCTTACCAAGATAATAACCGTATAGAATTTTTTGTATTACTCCGCAATAAATGTCTATGCATTTAATCATCACCATCAATAACTTCCCAATACCTTTCCTAATGTTTCACCGATGCCTTTGTAGCCAGTTTAGCTCTATCCATTGCTTCATAAATGATTGACAATGGGCTTTTTATCTTGATAAACCAATTTCAAAACTTTCACCAGAGGTTTCATGATGATTTGTACTTCCGTTGCCTCTCCAAAATGACAATATGTGTATTGACTTCCGTCTTTTAACTTGATCCGATCTCACATTTACACTATCACGCACACTGTTCCAATCACTCAGAACGGAGGCAGACTTAGTGAGTAACCATAAACATAATTAGGCAGAGTGATCACTCAACAACACTTCACCAACGACACTTGGCATATAATAAATCAGAATGTTTTTATCGAATCACATAGAAATTTCAAATAATGCACAAAATAGCTACTACTGCTACTTTAGAAGTATTTAACTACTACATAGCTACTACTATAACATGTGTAGCTTTCTATTCTCCTCGCTTCTCATCTCTCTTTGTACTACAACTGCTTTTTTGGGGATGTAGTTTTTTGCTGCTTTGTGTTATTTTCAATTTTTGCTTAGAAATTAGAAATCTGCTTTTAAGGTCCATATTTGGTAAGTGCTGCTTGGTTTCTAGGTTTTGTTCGCTCTTCAAATATGTCTGCGAACACGTTTTCTTCATATTTTCCCCTCTGACACTACTTTACCGGTGGATATGCTTTCTTTCCGTTTGAATAAATAGAATTTAAGATGTTTTCTCTGTTTTTGATGTTTTATCCCTTTTCTCGTCCAAATACATGATTCGCTTTCTCCTTAAGTTTCTACGTAGAAACACATATTTGTTTTCCCTTCCGACTTCTAGTTTTTTTCTCGAGTCAGATTCATCTCTCCACGCTGCAAGGTTTCTCTAAAATTCAAGTTATGGTTTTTTTTTTTTGGAAAATAATTGAGTGGTATTTATAGTGAAGTGAATTTAAAGGAGGAAATATGGCAAGACCATAAATGTAGAACAAGTATTTTATCTTTTTTGTAGTGATTTGTTTTATTTTCCTTTATTTTGCTTGTATATTTTTCATTCACAGAATCATAACTCTGTATATTTGCTTTCATATCTTTAAAGGTGTTTAGTAGTTCACATGATTTCTGCTGAATTTGCTATTGTGGTTTTTACATGAAATTTTTTTTAGGGGTTTGATAGACTTTTTTACTGTGGTTTGTGGAATTTTGTTCTTACTGGCAATGGTACTTTCAGAGCTTTCTTTGGTTTTGGGGGGTTTGTAAGGTATGGATCTTCTTTAGTTTTTGTGTTTGATACTTAAGATCGATTTTCTTCGTGATGATTTTGAATGGATTTTTGTTATTTTTCTGGTTTTGGTTTTTTTTTTTAAGAAGTTCTTGTGTTCGGGGTTTTTATTTTGCTCAGAGGCCAACCATTTAAGAAGTTCAACGACATAATTTTGTTTTATTCCTCATGTTGTCTACAATTGTCAAGCTCAACATTTAAAATGGCTTCAATCAAGTCGGATGTATCCTAGCTCATAAATGGTCTCTTAAACCTAGAGTTTTGGTCGGGTTCGAGGAATTTATAGAATTCGCATGTAAGAAACCCGAATGGATGGATGGTAACAAGACAAAGTGTCCATGTACACTTTACTATGTCAGTCGTAGTTATCATCAAATTGATACTATAAAGTATCACTTGATGAAGAATTGGCTTTGGCACTGTGGTATTATGTCTGGGCAAGACAGGGGGAAATGGAACCAGATTCAATACAAAATTCTAGTGATGCCTAACTAGCATCTGAGTTAATTGAAAATGCATACCATAGTATGGTTATGGATGCCGCCGGGCCTGATTTCAATCCTAATAAAATATCGGATGAACCTCCCAATCCAGAAGCACATAAGTTTTTTGACATGCTAAGTGCTATGAATAAAGAATTGTGGCCAGGTTGCCAAAGACATTCACATCTATCATTGGTTGCTAGAATGTTGAATATGAAGGCAGAACACCACATGTCTCAAAGGGAGTTTGATGATATTGCATAATTGATAAAGGAGGTTGTACTGTATGAGAATCTAGACCAAACTTTACACTAAAAGGTCGGGTCAGAGGTTTAGGCTTACCAATATTGAGAAGATCCATTGTCAGAATTAAATGGTTGTATGTTGTTTTGGGGAGAAGACAATGATATCACAATTTGTAAGATTTGTGGCCATCAACGATACAAGAGACCGACTCGAGCATAAACAAATGCAAGAAGAAAAACAAATACCCTACAAGAAAATGTACTACTTTCCTTTGTCTCCTCAATTACTAAGGTTGTATGCTTCGAAGGCTACCACTAATGATATGAGGTGGCATGCGGAGCACAAGGTTGTAGAAGGAGAAATGCGGCACTGCTCTGATTCCATTGCTTGGAAGCATTTCAATATAGTACACCCCGATTTTGCAGTTGAGAATAGAAATGTGAGAACCACGGTTCCAATCCATTCGCAAATGTGGCACACATTCATCATGGCCGATGATTTTAATGGTTTATAATTTCATGGTTGTGTATGAAAGAGACATCATTTTTCTAAATGTGCTGTCGGTCCTAAGAACTCTAAACATAAGCTAGATAAGTTTTTTACAAACTCACTATGTTCTAGTTAAAAGAGTTATGGATGTTGGAATTTTAAAGATATGACATTTCAACGAAACAAATTTCCAATATGACATTAATGTGGACCATTAGCGACTTCCTTGGTTATGCAATGTTGTTAGGGTGGAGCATAGCTAGTCGATTGGCATGTCTGTACTGCATGGGTCACTCAGAGGCATTCACACTTTCAAAGAGTGGAAAGCACCGTTTGACACCCACCGTAGTTTTTACCCGCACCACATATTTCAAGGAATAGATATGCTTTAAAATATGATGGTAACAGCCATGACACCTCCTATATTGAGTGGAAACGAAATTTTACACCTGATTACTAACCTTGGATTGCAAAAGGTAATTGAAGTTGGAACCTCTGATATTAATGATCCAATATGTAAAGCTCACGGATGGAAGAAGAGGAGCATCTTTTGGGATTTTCCATATCGTGGAGCAAAATACCATTCAACATAACTTAGATCGCGTACACGGAGAAAATGCCTTTGATAACCGTGTTTAACACTCGCTATGAATGTGCCCGGTGGGAAACCAAAGACAACCTCAAGCTCCAGACAGGAGTCAATGAGTACCGTCGACGCCTGAGTCGAGAATGCGTGAGGGAATGACCAAATACCCTAAAGCTTGCTACACGCTTGATAAGATCGGAAAACAAGTGTTGTGTGTAAAAATCTAAGATACCCAGATGGATATGCATCAAATTTAGCTCGATGTGTGGACATGTAAAAGCTTAAGTTGTTTGGGATGAAGAGCCATGATTGTCATGTTTTCATGTAGAGGTTGTTGCCAATCGTTTCCGTGAATTGTTGCCATAGAATGTGGAAGGTACTCACCGTAGCCGAGCATGTCTTTCAAGGATCTAACTTCACAATTATAAAAAATGATGATATGGCTTGACTAGAGGAAGGGATCCCGATTATTCCTCGTAAGGTCGGGAAATGATATTCCCTCCTAGCTTTGACTCGATTTGAGCATCGTCATACACTTGCCTCATGAAGCACCTAATTTGTCGGGGCTGCAATATCGGTGACGACATTTCGGGAAGGTAATTCTTGTTACTATGATTACTTACTTTTCACTTATGCAAATGACCAATCGAGACCCATAATGTAGGTACTCTTTTAAGCTAAAAAATAATGTGAAAA
Source organism: Tetrastigma voinierianum (assembly GCA_016808115.1). Lineage (NCBI taxonomy): Eukaryota > Viridiplantae > Streptophyta > Magnoliopsida > Vitales > Vitaceae > Tetrastigma > Tetrastigma voinierianum. Next base: position 5,834 of record JAEQBH010007467.1, on the reverse strand, counting down.
TAAGGCACATGTCGAAGGTTCAATATGCAATGCCTATTTAGTTGAAGAAGCTTCATTATTTTGTTCATACCATTTTGAGGAGCATGTACACACAAGGCATTGAAGAGTGCTGCGAAATAATGATATTTGTGGAGAGAATTGAGAGGAAAACGAGGAGACATTGTCTATTTTCAAATATCCTGGACGAGCATTTAGACAGGCCACATCAAGGCAACTATCATTGGAAGAGTTTCATGCCGCACACGCCTATATTGCTGGAATTGCTCGTATGGATCCACATAATAAGTAAGTATCTTGTTGATTAGATAATGTGTAAACTAATCAACTTTGCATTTTTTTATGTAGTTATCTATGATATGACTATGTAAATATTCGATTATAAGGATTTATACCGATGAGCTATGCAAAGTTGAGGGACATAACCGATACCGAAATAGACACTACTAGAAAAGGAATTTACTTGGTTCAATACATATAAGTACGGTAGTATGCCACTTAAAAATTATTCTTCATATATATATATATATATATATATATATATATATATATATATATACCCATACTTATATTAACCATATTCACTATGTTTTATATAGGTGAACAATCCTTCAAATAATATCATGAATACACAACTCAAGGATCTTGCTAAACGACCTTTGAGGATTGTAAGAACATATCCAGGGTATTTTGTAAATGGATATAAATTCCACTCAATGGGACATGGAACCAAAAGAGGCATAATGAATAGTGGCGTCTGCATCAAAGGGTCTAACTATAGTGATCATCATGAGAATGACTACTATGGTCAGCTTCAGGAAGTTGTAATGTTGGAATATCCTGGTTGGCTAGTCAAGCGAATAGTATTGTTCAAGTGTAAATGGTTTGATCCAACACTGAATATCGGGACAAAGGTTCATCCTAAATATAACATTGTAGAGGTAAACTACCAACGTAGATTTAACAAGTATGAACCTTTTGTTTTGTCTCAACAAGCGACTCAGGTGTATTATTGTCCATATCCTAGCTTGAGATGCGATAGAGCCAATTGGTGGGTTGTTAATAAAGTAAAAGCTGTTAGCCGCCGTGGAAATTCCTCAATCATCCTGAATAATTCATCCACCACCGCCCAAATCCATTCCAAGAGGATGCTATGCAATTTCATGCAATAGAGGTTGTCTCTGATGAACCAATGTCCTTGGTTGATCCTGATGGAGCAGTAATACAAATTGATTCAGAGTCGGAAACTGAAATAGAGAATGAAACAGAATTTGAATCTGAGTTATAGATCCTACTTAGTTGTCCAAATGATAATGATAATGATTAGTGGGTGATTTAAATCACGTTCATATTTTTTCACATATGTTTTATTTATTTATTTATTTCATAAACTTTTACTAACATGTTTATATATTCTACTGCAGACATGCGAGGTCGAAGATCAATAGGAGGTCATGAGGAGTGATTTGACATCAGTACTCACTCACCCACAGAGGTCTAGCATATACCACTCATATTTAGTAATTGCATAATATATGGGCTATCTACTGAATCATTTTGGTATTTTACTGGTCGATTATGTCATGCATCACGCCACTACCAAATGGTCTACACCATCGACCTCATGTCTACACTTGCACCTCAGATCCTCGTAGACTCACGGATCGTGAGAATGGGAGGTAAATGAACATAATATATTGAAATATTTTAGATTGTTCTCAATTTTTTTATGTGTGAAAATTGATATTTGCATGCTTTTTAGGTTTGTCGAGTCTTACCGATGTTGCCTCTGAGAGGCGATTTTGTGATGTGTATATAAAATTATGCGTAAAATATAAAAAGGGCGCTTATTCACGCAAGTACACACTTGTCAAGTAATAAAGTAAAATTTGGCACTAGATATCGATCCACAGGAAAATGGGGGATGCTATACCAAAATTATAATATCCCTTTCTAATATCCAAACTAACAATCGTGGATAAAACAGACTTAAACTAAACTAATGAAATTTATAAATCTAACTAATTGAGTTCAGAATCATGGATACCAAGAGATGATAAATCTCTAGGTACTTGGTGCACCCACAATCCTCTTAGATCTAAGTCAAAATTCTACCTCTATTGTTCATGAAAATGCTTTCCAAGGCAACTCTTGTCTAATACCATGCTCTCTCGAGGCCTAATAACTCACCAACTAACACTAGGTCTTTTGCTTCTATCAACCCCAAGCACAGATGCCTTAAGATCCAAAAGTCCCCACACGTCCTGAATTTACCTATAATTTCCTACACTACTGTGCTAATTAGGTTGATTCATCTATGTCTGGTCTCATCTTCTCGTAGATCTTAAAAGAACCACCTATCACATTGATTTACTTTAAATCAATATGTAACAACTAAGTATGAATCAATGTAGACCACAAGAAACAACAGAAACGAAACATTAACAAATGTATATAAACCTATGTCTGTTAGCACAACTAAAACCTGACTAATGCACTAGCTAAGGATAAAGGTTTGATATGATCCAAACTTAGATAAAACCATGAGAAAAGTTATACAAGAAACTATAATAATCAAATGATGGTGAGTCTCGATTTTCTTCCACAAATCACGATCTTTCTCCAAAATCTTCAAAACAACCTCCAACCTCCAACTAGTGACAAAAGTCCTCTTCCACTCTAGTCACCCTTCTTCGCTTCCTCTTTCGGGCCGAGCGAAACCCAATAGTAGCCTAAAATGGGCTAAAAATCCACCCAAACTGAGCCCGAACGTCGCGACGAGTGGCAACTCGCGACGTCGGGATGTTTTATTTCCAAGAACGCTCACATCTGTTGGTCTCACTGTCGATTTGCTGCCGTGAGTCCCTGTTTTCGCTCCAACTCGTATGCCATAACTTTGTCAAAGGCCATAACTTTGTCGCCACGAACTTCAGATTTAGGTGTTCTTGGTACCGTTGGAAGCTTTTGAAGTGTAGAATCCATCCATATATAAATTATTGTATGAGCTCATATGATATCTGAAAACTTCAAAATACAGTAGCCTCTCACCACTGAAGGTGCTGCAATGTTTGCTGATTTTCTTCAAGTTTTGGAACTTGCATACTTCTTTGATTCGAACTCCATTTGGTGTTCTTGGTATCCCTGGAAGCTCTTGAAGTGTAAGAATTCATCCATATGGCTTGATGCAATAGGGCTCATATGATGTCTAAGCGTCAAAATTCAGTAGCCTCTCCTGTTGCTTCTGTAGCAGTTTTTCCACCAATTTTGCACAATTCCACCAAATCGATGATCATAAGTGTGAACTTTTAGAGCATTAGGGCACTTATTTAACATAAAAATACTAGAAAAACTAACTAAAGCATAGGAAATAAAATGGTATTTAGATGCTCCATCACCACGTATCACCCCATTTTCAAGGAGCGGGTTGACATTTGAAGGGTATTGCTCGTAGGTACCATCACAAAAGAGATAAAATGCTTTTATTGGGAAGAGTTCAAGGTATAACTCATTCAGTTATAGCCTTTACATGTAAAATGTGTACATGACAAATATGAATTGTTGTGTTTGTTGGTTGAGATGTTGTTGGATTAGTTGAGGAGTATTATATAAGTGTCTTATTATATTGCAAGTACTTAATATATTTGTTTTATTAGGTTGGATTATTACTTGTCGGAGGAAACTGTGTGAAATTTCATAGAAATATCCATTATTAATTAGTTTGCTGTTTATTTTAGCCTTATATGAGTAACTATTAACTTTCTTTATAAATATTTCTGTGGGATGTCGAGATAAATTGTCATCAAATCAACTTGGAAGGTTGCGAGTCTGGAAGGTATCTGAGATAATTTGAATAAGTGGAGGAAACATGGGAGGCCAAGTGCATGTTACGAGTCCATGCGGGCAAGGTGGAATGAAGCATGGGATGCTGAGTTTGGGCTTAATCGGAAGCAGATGTCTCGAATCGCCAGAGCAAGAGAGAATTTGGACCCGGGACCTTGGGACAGCACAGATTCTTTGGGGTTCCATTTCATTCTCAGAGCATGTTAGGAGGATTATAATCTTAGAACTCTTACTTTAATTTTATTTTGATTTGTAAGATCATAACGAAATATATCTTCTAATTTCACTAATATTTCCATATAGGAGAAAGGAATAGGAAGAAGCCATCCCTTATCCAGGATCATATATTATTGCACACTTCTAAGACTATATCTAACTGGGTTGACAAAGAGGCCTCGCCAAATCGGGGTAAATAAATTAAAGTATATTATATTGCTTCAAGTTTTTTTATTATACATTCATATTATGCGAATATCTATTCCAAATTTTGTAGGCTTGTGCATCAAGAAATACAGATGTTCAAATAGATGAAGGTTCAGGAGAGAACATAGCATCTATAGACGAAGATCCGGCTATATACGAGTTGTAGTGGTAGTAAGCGCTGAAGTGACTCATATCTGAGTTAGGTAGTGATCTTTATTATTATACACAGTGGCCCATCTTAGCATTCCCATTGCATGCTCATCTAGGAATGATCTTGAGCTCGTGAGCGGCTCGGGGGCGAGTTCGACGGGAGGTGCGGGGAAGTGGATACTAAGGTTAAAGTGCTACAAGATCGGCTTGATGAGGTTAAGGCTCTGCGAGGGGCTTTGGCTCGATCAGGCATGGAGTCTCTCATCGGCTCTGACCACATGTGGATGACCCCCCTACAGATGAACCGACTACGGATGATCCCCCCATCGGTGATATGTGAACATTCACATTTGTTGAACTTTTTGGTCTATTGTATAGCTATCCTAGAACATGGGATTTAGTACGTTATTTTTTGGTTTATGTTATTCGGTGGACGTTAGTTTTAAAGTAATAGGATCTTATAATTTTTATTTCATTTTAATTTTTTTATTATTTGTTTTAAGGTTCTAATAATTTAATACTTCATTTAATTATAAATTTGAATTTACCTTAGTTTAGTCGCTAAGTAGCTAATATATTTAGCTACTAATTTAGTAGCTAAATAGCTACATTACATAGCTACTACAAAAATTAATCGCTAAATAGCTATTACTATTAAGCTACTAACACAGTAGAGAAATAGCCACTCTGCTTAGCTACTAATTTTTTTTAACTACATAGCTACTACTATTTAGCTACTAACTTATTAGCTAAATAGCTACTTTGTTTAGCTACTACAAAACAATAGTTACTAAATAGCTATTACAATTTTGCAGCTATTACAATTTTGCGGCTATTATAGTAGCTAAATAGCTACACTTTTTAGCTACTACATTTTTTCAGTCGCTAAATAGCTACTCCTATATAGCTATTATGTTAATAGTTATATAGCTATAATACTTAGCTACTACCTAGTTCAGTCACTAAATAGCTACTACATGATGTAGTAGCTATATATTGTTTTATTAAACTACTATAAATTCTAATTGTAGCTACTATTATTGTGAGTAGCTAATTGGTAATCTATAAATAATCACCACTATTCACTATATTTAGCTATTACATTCTTTACATTATCTCTACTGTTGTTGGCGTATTTACCTACTACGTAATATAGCGGCTAAGTAGTAGCTATATCTAGTTGCCTCCTTACCTAAAATTATTCACTACATTTTTTCATTTATTCACTATTATTATTTTTAGTAGCTAATTAGCCTATAGACATTAGGTAATAGTTAAAGCGATGACTAATAACTGACAACTTTGTTAACAGCTGCAGGTTATATATGTTCCTTTAGTAGCTATTTAGTAGCTAAAGAAATTTAGCTACTAAAATAAATAGTTTAGCTACTACTTTTTGTAAGAAGAAAATCAATTTTTCTTAG